>OMKK01063558.1:0-12069 GCA_900302305.1 Polymixia japonica
CGCCTGACAGTTTATGGGTGGTATCAGAGCCCCGAATCCCTCCTCGCCTGAGTCCTCCGCTGTCGTGAAACAGATGCTTTCCTTTGATGTTCTCCAGCAGCGTTATTTGATGTATGATCTGCCTCCGTCTGCGTGAGCTCTTTATATTGAGCCTCGGGCCCCTGAGGGAACGTTCCCTGGGCTGTCTAGAATCAATCTAAGGTGGTGCGGTGACAAGAGGATCATAAAGCAGCAGGATTTATCAGGGTATAGTAATCTTGTAGTAATGAGGGTCTTCTGTATCGTATATTACTAGCATGTGTGAGGAGGATGGACAGCGTATCTGAATGTGGTTTGGCCAGTGATTTGTGGAAATTCTTTGGCCACCGTCACGTAGATACGTATACATCATGTGTACACAATAAAGTGTAGACAATAGATTCATTTGTGTGCGACTCTCTGTACTCCGCTTGTTACTGACATCATCAGCTAATGACATTATCAGCTCTTCCAAATGTAAAGGGAGTAAATCAATAGCAAACTATTAACCTTGTGCCATAACTTTATCTTTAGACTTGATTTCTTTACTTCCTTTGTCAAAACGTCCCGCTGTATGTAAAGAGTATGGTCAAAATAAATAAAACACCAACATAAGGCCCCTACAGGATGACGGGCTCTGGCGGTTCTGCCCTGGCGCGCGGTGCATTTCCTGGTTTGGACTCAATCCAATACTACAAAAAAAAAAAATCATCAATAAGACAAATAAGCAAATTCAACAAATTCCAATCACTTCTAACATAATGACTTTGAGTTCTTCTCATGATGCATGCATTTGTGGGACAGAAAGGCCCCCATCTACAAAGCATGAGCGCTAACCCAATGAAGGACTGCAGCAATGATGATAGCCATATGTCAAAACCTTCTCAATAATCACATCCCAAGTGGGTTTTTACTGGAGTTTATGAAACAGTATCCAAGACAGATTTTTCCACTGCCATCATAATGATAGAGGGCCCAGTTGATCACACACAATCATAGTTACTAGTGATCAGCATTTACTTTGCCCTCCGAACGATGGGTGCCAGAAACAGCACACCGCACGCTTACAGACACCTCAGAACCATGACTGAAGGAAGTCTTATGTCGTTTGTTGATTTTTTTTTTTTTTTTTTTGCTTCAACTTGACCAAACTCTGTATTGTTGTATTGCATTCTGCAAAGAGAAGCATGTTTTTATCATGACTGGCTTTGAATGCAACTCAAACCAGATGGGGGGGAAATTGGAGATAAATGCAGCTGGAACTGTAAGAGCTGGTGGTATGGGATGGGATGCAAATGATGTCACCGCGTGTACTATTGTACCGTATGGTACATGGGTCACGGCGCTGGAGCGCGAGGAACCCTACAATGGCTCAAATGGATTTACTTTCGCGTCAGTCTCGAGGTAGCATTTTTCTTACAGCGCACAGAAATGACAATGCCTTCGTTTGACCTTTCTCTACCCTAAATATCTTTGTCGCAGAACTGAACAGCAGACGACTCCACTATGACATACTTGCAAACTGTAGTCTGTCTTTGATGTGGACACGTCTGGCCACAATGGATACCAGGTAGGTTTGTCTTCTAGAAATTGCCTTCATATGGCATTGAAAAACAAATTCAGTAAAATGCCCCTTAATTTAAAGGGCTGACTAATGTATTTTGTGACTGTTTAAATTGTAAAACAGTAATTTGAGTCAATTAAATGAGGCGGGACAGGTGAGTGGAGTGTGCAAGTCATGTAAACAGTAGTCAGAACATCACAATTCTTCTGGCACCCTCAGCTGTTTTCTGTGGCAACGTGCCATACCGTAATGATACACCGAAGGACGAAAAATACAAAGCAAGATCTTATTATCGAGTCCGAGCTATCTGAAAAAAAAAAACGTAAATACAATACGCATGATGTGTCTACGATAGCATAACATCAAGAGGTTAGGAATCGCTACAGACACCTGAATAACCCTTAGAGTACTGACCTCCTTTCAAGTAAGACAGTTAAAAGAACGAAAAAAAAAAAAAAAAATCGGAACGCGACCCCTCCCCGAAACATTCCATCATTTTCAGCGCAAAAACAGCTCTTCTTTTGAAGTTGTATTGAGGTCCAAGCTTGATTACCATTTGAGATTGGGGAAAGGTAGAAAGATTGCTGCTGGCAGGTCTCTTCATTCCATATTGGAGTTGGATTAGGTGAAGTATCCAGGGTATTTCTGACAGAGCCACTCTCTTTAGGCCTGGAATTAACCCTTCATGTTCTACTTTGACTGGGCTACTGCATCTGGGATCCAGCTGTGCCCGTCTGATTGGGGTCAGTAGAGGGTCTGTCTCATTCAATATACAACTGAATGAGCGACGGACCTGTATAGTGGGAGATCACAAGACGTCCAATGGGCAGGGCCCAAGAATTCATGGAAGAGAAATTACAGAACGTGTGAGCAGAGGTGTTGAGGTAGATGACAAAATGCACTTTAAACATTCAATGTTTTGTCACAAGGAGAATGTGAGGTTTAAAGAACTTTGGTGCTGTCAGAATATAAATACCAAGCGCTACAATGAGACCACAACTTGGTTTGTGATGCACATGGAATTCCAGTGTTGTGTCATTCTAAGTTAACTTAAAATAAATATTATGAATTTAAAACACTTTTCATGTGTTGCAAAAACACCGAACTGCAAAAGTTCTAAACAATAGAGAAACAGAGTAAACATTAAATTGTCCCATTTGCTAAAAATGGTTTATTGGACAAGGATGATTATGTACAAATCAGTAACCTTGCTGGGTACCACCAAACGGATTGAGATATTCAGACCAAACATAACAAAATGGAATAACAAAATGGAAAATCAGCAACTCGGTACAAAAAAATATGAAATGACCAAAGACAAAATCTTTCAGGACAAATATTAACAAACACAAACACACACAAAGAGTGAATAAAGGGTCAAAACTACAAGCGAGGTACAATTAAAAGATAAAACATTACGACATTAGGACAGAATGTATAAATCATGTGAAAAAAGAAAGCTTGTGTTAAACGTTTTCCTAGGGTTTAGGAAGGTTGGGATTGCATGTCCCAATAAAAACATCTCCTCGACTCTTTTTCAACGCTCATCTGTTTTGCAGATCATTTCTTGAACTACTGGACCACTTCAATGTAAATGGGACAAGAAGCAGGTGTGTGTGTGTATTTAAATTCAAACAAGAGACATGTGAAGTTACTTTCTGACAATATTCATTTGAATTAAACCAAGGTACTCACATTTTACCTCGACACCAATGCAAACCATATTTTGGGGAACTACTACTGCCACTTTGACAGCAACTGCTTGTTTAGGGTTTAGTAGTAGGTTCACAGATCTGTAGTCGGTGCACTAACTTTTTAATGTGCCAATGGGAATACAAACGTTTCATTCCCTTTAAAGTACTGGTCAACAGTACATTGAGTTTGCCAGCAGGTAATTAAGTAAGCATTCAATGTTTTAATTCTTACCCACGATCACTAACCATTCTGCAAAATAAGTTATAAAGTCAGTCTGTATTAGTTGAAACATCTTGTTAGAAGAATACTTGTTTATTCTCTTGAAATACTAACTCATCATTGGTGTATTGACCTTTCTTGCCATATCCAAACTGGTCAGCCAAAAATAAAAACATATACAGTACATACAGTAAAAAGACAGTAATAAGTGTAATAAAACTAAAAATAACTGACATGAGTGAGAGTTGAGTGTGCATTTAAAAGTGACAAATGGAGACAAGCCAGAACATGGTTTTTAAATAGTAGTCAAGTGGTCCCCACATTCAGCGTTTTAACTGTTTTAAGAAACCACTGTGTTCCTTTCTTTTCTCTTTTTACTTTTCTTCATCCGAGACTCAAACCTAGGCCTTCTCCAAGGACTTGTAGTATTCTTTAAGCACAGTCCAGGCTTTGGGTGCCATGAAGCCCTCAGGAGGGTTCTGTCCCTCACGAGCCATTTTACGCATGCGTGTGCCTGAGATGAAATCGTAGTCTTGATGGCTAAAACAAAAATATAAAAAAAAATAGAAGTTTTAGAAGATTTGAGGCATATTGTTAAACAATCAAAAGCCGCTTATTGACCACACGGCCAATGTGTGCCAATACCTATAAACATCCTTTTGATCCTTCACAATGTGTTCTATGAAGTGTATCAAAGATTCAATTAGTATCAATATTATTCACATTAATAATATTAAATATTAATATAAACACACCAGTTTCTGCATACTGACGGCACAATCCTCTACCTGAACAATGGTCTAATGATCACATATAGTCTAATGATCAGATATCCCACATATTTTACCCAGTGAAAGATTCCAGGAAATGAGATTTGTGAACATTACTTTTTTCAAAGCACTACCTTGTTAACGTCTATTTCTGGCAGATTTATCAGTAGACATTTTTTTAAATGAACAATGTGAAAGGTCTTCATGAATATCTGTAAACCCTCTCAAGTCCTAGCTCTCAGTATTGATACAGTCCCGCATGTGAAAAACCATTAGAAACCAGCAAGCCCTGGCACTGATAATTTGAGCATATAATTATAGATAAGAGGCTATCAGTTGACTTTCAGAACTAAGAAAACACAATTCTCTGAAAATTGAGTTGTGTTAAATGAGTAGTTCAGATGTTCACACATTTCCCAGCATACAGTACAATTTACTGTTTCTATTAATGTAATTTAACATGACAAGTAAATTATGAGTAGAGTTCAGTTCTTTGCCATCAAATTCAAGCCCACTGTTACACTTTTCAGTTTGAACAAAAGGTTAAAAAAAGAAAAGTCTGCTAGATTCAGACAAAAAGGAAACATTTTGCTAACAACCCAGTTTACATTACATTTCCCATGGTTTTTCCACACTATTACGTAGATAGGGAGAATATTTGCTGCTGATTAAAAAAAAAAAAAAAAACCCACTGCCATACGTACAAAGTAAATTCTTGTGCCACCGCAATTACAATGAAACATCTTCCCAATAATAACATTTGTCAAATGTGGTTCCATTTTTTCAGCGGTTTGCTATCATGTGGGTGATCACTACAAGTGAAGTGGTTAAGGCACATTTGTATGGCTGACAGATCTACAAAATTTCCACAAATTAAAGCTTATTATTGGTTCCTTACACGCACTCAAGGAGCTGTCAAACCAGCCATGAAGTGGCTAAATAAGTACTACAAAAAAAAAAAAGAAAAAAAAGAAAAACAAACAAAGTAAAATTTAACAAGATATTTCAAGAGTGCTTTGAGTACTTCCAACAGTGTTTTTATTTTTGAGATATTTGAAGCAGAAGTTGTCCGTATCTGTTAGTAATGCTGGTGCATGTCAACGCGGCTTAAAATCCTTTTTATTGGAAAAAAAACATGCAGCACATCGCATTCAAATTTCTTGTTGTTTATTGTTTTTAGAGAAATGTGTTTCATCCACAATGGCAATCACTAGCATTGCTAACAAATTGCAATGAAATGCTACTAACTTCTGCTTCTAATATTGCAATAACAAAAAAACAAAAAAAAGAAACTGCTTTTTAGATTAACTGAAAGAATTTCCCAGTTCATGATACATCAAATAGGCTTCTTAAAACCCTTAAATATCACTTTGAGGTGATTAATCAACACCCAAGGATGTCAGTCAGTCAGTTCCTGTTTTATACCACCACAAAGCAAGCCTGCCCACACTGCAGAAAGAAATTGGACAGCCTCCATCTCTGACCACTGCTGAACAGAATACTGGCGCATGTTCATAACATCTTCACCAGCCCCTTCAATAAATAACTGTCAGGGCTTTTGGATAATAAGACAGTTTAAGACATCTTATTTGTTGAGATTTACACTTTACGGCACTCTCTAGTGAGAAGTCATGGGATGGGGGGGGGGAAACTGTTGAAGCTCTATCAAAAAGATGTAAAGCACATCTTTTAGTGATTCTAAAACCTAAGGAAACTTGGGTAGGGAAGAGCTCGCAGTTGTTTAAATAACGTAAGAGAAGAAACAGCTTGCTGTGATTTAAGCCGTTAAACTTGAGGAAGACTTTGAGGGGTATTGCTGGTAATTAGGCCGAGCATCCATATTCCTCTTGAAATTTGGCAAGGCCAGGTCAACGTGCAAAAGAGGAGCGACCAGAGAGCAGATGGAACGTCATAAATCTCACAAGGCGCCAACCTTGCGCTTTGAAATTCCAATTGTACATTACCCTCTGCTTTCTCTCTCCTGCATTAGCCTCGACCTGACATGTTGAGAACGAGTCACGGCGCCAATAAATTCTTGAGACAGGTCTTTGCTTCAGATTTCATTTAACAAACACAGTCCACTTTTCTGAAGGGACATTATTCTCCAAAAATAGACAACTTTGTGGGAGCACATTTTGATGTGTGTAATGTGGTTAGGTTGTTTGTAAGCTAGTGAGGTAATTTTGCATATTTTGTCAGAGCAACAAAGATGAATTTGGAAAGAAAAGAAAGAAAGAAAGAAAATTTTGCGATAACAGACTGTTTTGTGTTACTGTTCCATTGCTTTGTTTAGGCCCGCACCCTGTCATGCTCGGTTGCTCTCCATTGCCCTTCTGGATCTTTTTCCAACAAAATTAGCGCGTGTATGCGGGTTCGGGGGTTTTAAACGCGGGACGCCATTTTTTTTTCTTTCTTCTGCCGTGTCACGTTCGACGTCACTGGAAGTGACGGTAATCACTTCCACTTGCATTCTAATGCGCCGGAAAAGGGGGCGAAAATTAGCGTGTCTACCCGGGTGTCATGTTTCCATCACTGCGGATCGGAGCCGGAGCCGATAAATACCCGTGCCTACTGCCGAGTCATTTGTCCCGGGAATGAATGCCGATTGTAACCTTTCCCCGCTAAAGACAAAAGCCAGATGTTAGCGGGTGTTAGTGGTGTTTTTTGTCCAGTGAGAATTGGGCTTCAGATTGACAGATATTCAAACTGTTATGCAACCATTCAAAACTGCTTCTTGATCAGGCCTCTTGCGTTGTAACACTTGATAAATACCAGCCCTGGTCTGACAAAGGTGAAATACAAAACAGTGTGGCAACAACCGTTACTTTCACTGTGCGATTCCTGGGTTTCAACCACACGGGAGGAAATAGCGTTTTGCCCCATTTCATAATTCCATGGCCAGGTGAAACCTAACGATGTATAGGTAATATTTTAACCACACAAGCTTCTGCAGTAGTAGCCTGCTGCCTCAGCACACAGCACTTTATATCAATTTATTCAACCCTGATTCGGTCCTTACCTGGTGCTCCTTTTTAATGTAGCTTTTATTGTGTTTTTATGTAAATGTGTTTTAAGGTCCCGTCTGGATGTGATATGATGCGTTTTAATGTACCCTTTTTAATAGCAGATTTCTGCACATGCAAGCCAAAGGCAAATTTCTGCCTTTTTGTACGCAAAAAGTAGACAATAAAGTATTTTCTATTCTAATCTACTTTTAAAGAAGCATTGGAATTTCAACAAATTGCATTTGACTCGATATCAAGAACATGCATCATGGAAAACAAGGCGCATATTTTGATTAGTCTGGCCACATTCAGTCAGAAGAGTCATATCCATGAAGGGCTTTAGTTGCATAACCTGACTCTGGAGGAAGTATCAAATCCGGAGAGGCAGTGAGATTGCATGATTTTTGTTAGTCATGTGCAGGGTCCGTGTACACACTTTAATTAATGGCAGTTCTCTGTAATTTTTGAGCAACTTCAAAGCTCACATGAAGCCACAGAACTTTATAAGAGTATAACAAAGCAAATCCTTTCCAGTTATTCTTGGCTGGGCATTTTATTATAGACAAGAATATAGGAGGAATATCTGATGTTTGTTTTTTTGTTTTTTTTTTACTAGAGAAGCTTAGTGAAGAATTAAATTAGGGGATAAAACTTCTGTTGACCCTATATTCCATTACCTTGATGAATAACAAGACTACGGGAAACAATAAATGGTGCACAATGCATGAGATTTTACAAATTTGATAAACACTGGTCCGTTGGAGCCTGTAGGGCCAGAGAAAAACAATAAAACACATAATCAATTACTTACTTCTTGGCGTCGTAGAAGTCCATTGCCCTTTTGACCTTGTTGTAAGCGGCGACCTTGAAGGGCACAATCTCCAGGGTGATGAGGCCTGGTGCCATGGTAAGAACCTTGGCCCCATGGGTGGGCTCATACAGGTCCTTTCCTGTGTCTGGGTGGGGCATGCCTGCGGGGTCACGACCCACAATGTAGAAGTTGGCACCGGCCACCATTCGAGCTCTGCAATGCCACTGCACCTGTGGACATTCAGAATTTTTTTTTTTTTTTACTCAAAATGAACAAAAATGTAAAAAAACAAAAGAAAAAAAAAACAAAAAGTATCACTGTACAAGGCTGTAGTTGCTGTTGATGGAAACATGACATTTTACTGTAAATTTACAAAACATCAATAAAACTTGATAATAAATGCAATGATGTCCTGAACCAAGAACTTGTATGCAACACTTATGGATATATACACAGATTCTTGAGAGGTAGGGCTTGCGATTAGAAATAATCTCTTTGAAACATGTATATCCCACTTAATAACTACTAATAATGTAGGTGTTGCTAGTGTTTAAAATATTTAAAGAGCCCAGTCCAAAGAGCCCTGGAAGCAACTTTTGAGAAACAATTTCATTTTTCAGCATGCACGGGCTACGTCCACGAGTTCACAAACAGCCAACGTCCAACCGCTGCTCCTCTGGGAATTCCACATTCACCACCAGCATTCAGGCTCTTTTCCTGTTTCTTGTTATTGACAATTCCCTACATCCAACTTTACTTCTAGAAGATTACTAGCACTACTGCTAGTCGCTAAAAAAAGCTTCATGTCAACTGTGTTTTTTTCTTTTTTTTTAAATTAGCACTATGACTTTTAGGTTTACACAACAAGGGTAAGAGCAAAGGGTCACCGTTTATAGGACCTCTGGAGCTGGGATGGCATACAGTGTCTTGACCCGAGGACACACTGAAAACACTGGCTGCTCCGCTCGGGGGTCAGGGCTATGATGTAAGGCCTGGGTTTAAGTCAGGCTCTGTAAAGATCCTGTTTAGAACTACAGATGTATAAGTATAACATCTACCAGCATTCAGTTTGCTCTCAATAATTCTCGCCCTAACCCCTAGCCGCAATAGTTAGCGAATGAATAAAAGTACAGCGGGGCTCGTTCGGCAACAGAGGTGCGGCATGGAAACATTAGACACGAGTAAATCCCTCTTCCAACGCCGTGCCAACTCTTCGCTTGCAGAAGGTTCAGCTTTATCGCTGGCTTATTTATGGCGAGGTACGTCCCACTTATGGAGACTTTGAATAATGCACGTGTTGAGGGTGTCTGCCTTCCTTTGTTATGGGTGTGCCTTTCAGGGAACCTTTTGAACCCCTTCATGTGGTTGTTTTTGTGACTGTTGGAGTGATGTTTTGTTTGTTCCCTTTTAGTTTTAGCCAAAACATGCGCTTTTTCTTTCTTTTCTTTTTTTTCTTTTTTTTAAAGTAGTTCAGGAACGTAAAAGACGGTATCTGCGGCGCCCGCGGTCGTTACCTCGGTGGGTCCCGCGTACATCATGGGCGAGGGAAAGATGGCCACGATGGTGGACTCCGGATTGAGGACGCCCTCCTCCAGCACGGCGGAGTGCTGCCTCATTCGCCAGCCCAGCGGCACGTCGTCGTCCTTGGTCCAGCCCCCCAGCGGGTGAAGCAGCAGCACGGGCCTGCGGTAGCCCCGCTCGATGAGGCGCTTGTGGGTGTCCTGCATCAGGAGGGCGTGGCCATTGTGGACTGGGTTGCGCAGCTGAAAGGCGAAGACGGCGTCTGAACGGAGAGGGGAGGGAGAGAGAGAGAGAGAGAGAGAGAGCGAGCGAGAGAGCGAGAGAGAGAGAGGAACAACTCGAATCAGTTAAGTCTTGGCTGACCATATTTGGTCTCCGTTTGAGACGACGCTGTCTGAAAAACGTCTAGTGCGAGACGAAAGCAAGGCAAAAAAAGCAACAAAAAAAAAATAAAAAAAATACTGTGACAGGTTAGTTTCTGTAAAATTCCTTAGCTTACGATTTCCTAATAACTGTACGTTTCCCCTGATGTGAAGTCGCGTAATAAATGAAGGGGAATTTACAATTCAGAATTTAGCCCCGCACCTGCATTCATTTCTTTGAACTTCTGTTTGAGCTCGCTGGGAGTGAGTCTGTACTGATCGAGTCCGTCGCTCCAGGAGATCTTGTCCAGAACCTGCAGGTCTCCCCCGACCAGCCAATCTCCGCTCTCCATCACCATCTGAAATAAAAGTCACGGCGATTTGACACCTCCCGACGTACTCCCTACTTGAGACGGCGCGGTCCCATATAACTTATCCCTGAATGTACACTGCATCCTCTGATGGTGAAATATAATAAAATGCCTCAGCTATAAACAGTTGCAATGGGGATGCACCAGCATAAATCAGAGTTACTTACCATCTTTAAACAGTCAACAACAGAATGCTGAGACGCCTACAAATTGCACTCCAGTGAGAATCCCTCTTTTGCATTTGACCACATATACTTCCTTTCTTACAGCGACGCAGCATCGAGACAAAATATGATTGTATTCCACAATAAAACACAATGATGAGCTCATGACCACAGCGGAGAGAATTTTCCCCTTACAAGATTATTCTAATGTCCCCAAAGTGCTCCGGATCCATGCAAAGGCTGCTATTGTTTCAGGCTATAACTTTTGCCTGCCTCTTGTGGCATTTATGAGGCCTTAGCTAGAATTACTGAAAACACTGGCCTGCTCAATGTTAATGTGATACAGAATGACAATTCTCTACAGGGAAGAGCAGCATCAATACGCCGAGGGAAGGAATCCGCGCGAGTCACAAGCGAAACTGCAAATGTGTGCAGGGTTTATGAGAAGTTCATTTGGAAGCCGGGAAAAGAGAAATATCTGCTCACGTGTCTTATTTTATTGACTTGGTTTATCCTGATATGCATATTGTGTTAGATTTGATCGCTAATGTAGTCACAAACCCCTTGGACGCCAGAGCATTAGCGAAAGGCCGATACCAGTTTCATCTGGCGGTGGAGGTTCTGCCTTCTTAAAGTGATCAATAACCTCTTGGCTGCTGTACGTTGTAAGATGGATATAATTTTCAGTATCGCGGTGTGAATAGTTTTTCCGCGCTCCGGTTCATCCAACCTGTCTACCGCTGGCCCGGGATCAGTCACACGTCGAAGACATCGACAGCACAGGCAAGACAGAATGTATTTTCCCGACTTAAGTGAAAGGAAAATGCAAGGCCCGCATGAATAAACCAAAAGCTGTGTTTAAGAAAAGAATCGGCCTACACGTACACATGTCCCGCATTTAACAATTACACGTGGCCCGTGGCTTTCTATATAAGAGGGCCCTGGCTAAATAAACAGCCGCTACGCCATAGTTTCCGACGAAGGGGGCTCCTGTCCGACTGATGGACAAGTAAACAGGAAAAAGTGGATTAACCACATGTAATGTGGAGCAGGTCATTCCTTGCTGGAGAGAGACAGGGTAAGAAGCTGTGGGGAACCGGCGAACGGGTGTGTTGACAGACCGGCTCCAGCGCGGGGAGTTAAACACACGCTAACGTACACATACGCACACCCTTTAATGAGTGACACCTTAATCACAGCAAGCTGTGCACACACACACACACACACACACACACACGAGCGCGGCGGTGACAGAGCAGAGCGACGAAAGTCGGAGTGACGGCTCTCGGCCTCCCGTCTGAAGCCGGCGCTGGAGCACCGGGGCGTGGACACTGGACGGCCATTGTGCTAATAAATTACATTGGACAGTCATTGCGGTAATAAATTACACTGACGGCATCTATTGCATCCTTAAACCCGATGCCAGATCCTACAGGCAATAAGACACAGGAGATCTGCACCGCAATTGTAGCCGAATGCCAACTGCTGTAAAATATAGAGACAGCTGGCACACGCCTCGCGTTGAAATTCATCTCTCACGCGGCCAGCAACTTTTTTTTTTTTAGCAGC
>OMKK01063558.1:23844-39233 GCA_900302305.1 Polymixia japonica
CATAATGGCATGTACTGTCTTTCCAGAAACACAGCAACATTTGATTTTCAATTAGCAACTATTGTGAGTCAGTATTATACAGTAGACATGGAATCCAAAAGGGAACAAGTAACCATCCAAATCATATTGATTTCCATAGAGGCATAGGTACTTACTAATTCTACTATAACAACTACTAATACTAATATTAATACTTATACTGCTACTATTACTACGATGACTACTACTACTACTACTACTAGTAATAATAATAATAATAATAATAATAATAATAAAACTATCTTCATAATTTTCATGGCACTTCAAAACATTCAAACATTCATCAAAACATTACCGAGTACTTCACATTCAATAAAATAACACCAGTTAATTTGATCAGGCACAAGTAAGGGCATCTAAGGGAGACTCCTGAATGAGAAGTGAGAGCACATTTAGGCTTACAATCCCACTACATTTAATTGGGGGGTAATCTGTACAGATTCTCATTCCCTGCTGGAGTTCACAAAGCATCCTAGTAGGTCAACAGGCGCTTGGAATGTCATGGGTTCCAGTCCAGTGCATAACCATGGTTTTGCATCTTGCAGAGCTCAGTTGGTACAGTTGATAGCACTGGGAGACCCATGCTTATGATGTATAGGTGATGGCAGTGGCAGAGTAGTTAGAAAGACTATCCCATGACTAAAAGGTCACAGGTTTAACACAACCAACAGTGAGTGAGTGAGTGAGTGTGTAATGACGCGTGTCACATTGAAGTGCCGTTTAGCAAGATGCTGAATCCTACCATACCTGCTCCTTCATTGCAAGTTGCATCAGGTAAGATTGCTAGCTAAATGCATAAAATGTAATATAAGTGAAATGAATCAAAGTCATCCCTAAGCACCATTCTAATGTAACACATGCTCACCCACGTTGTGTCTAAATCAAAGCACATGTAAACACTGTTGTCTAAACTAAGTCATTTATCAGTTGCTAATCCTAACATAGTTTCATTATTGGAGATAGTTTCATATTTGTTAGTGATTTAAGTCCCAATCCAGGATATGTTTTTTTTTGACTGTGCACATCCATAATGAGGACACATGGAATCATGAAATACAGAACCTCCAGATAATATGCTTTGGTAAATGTGCAGGTCTACTTTACAACAGGTCTACAAACATAAGCATACAAGATTGTAGTGTCTCAGGTTTTACTGATAGGCTTTTTAATCAGTAGGACTAGAATTCTTTCACTCTTCATTGACAGATTATAGTCAAGCTGTTTAAAAGCTAGCTTTACGGCAAGTACACGGCACAGCATGAGTCTCCCCTCCCTGTGATGTACACAGTCCCCACAGGGCTGGGTCACTTCTGGTGTGACTTATTTTTAACTCTCCCTTTGATGGTGACTCTAACTCTGAGCAAAGAAGAAAATGAGTGGACAGCAATGCTACCATGTAATTATAAATGCCCCAAAATTGCATCAATGTCCCAGTTCCACTAGTGTAAAATACAGCCTTAACTGAGTGGCTTCTCTTGAAATAGCATTGGGCGAGTGGAGCCAGCCAAACCATCCATTACTGTCTGTGACCATGTGGAATAGGCTTTCCTGCCAGTTTTCCATCACCCCCCATCCCTGTGAAGCACTGGGTGCACTAAGCTGGTGGGAAAATAGAGTGTACTGTACACTAGAGAGCAGAGGACACATGGAAAACTAGCCTAATGGACAGCACACTTTTTTATAGTCTCAGGGTAAACAACAGAAAATATATAGCTTCTATCTTCTATGGACAGTAGGTAAAGGTCACATGTATCTACCACACTGTATGCACAGATAGGTATCAGTATCTGACCAGTATAGAAAATAATAAGTGAAGTAGTAGTAGAAGTAATAAAGAAAACAGGGAACTTGATTGTAAGTTGCTAAAGTTATCTCTAAATATTCATCATATTCCATAACCAAAAATAAGGATTCTATTGATAGGATAGCTTCACAATCTCTCAAACTGATGATGCAACATATATTCTCTACCAGCAATAGAGTCAGTTGCCCATCGTTGACACAGATAGTATCCTTATATTGATACTAACCACCAAGTTAGAGCATAATATCAATAACAACATAATGGACTTGATCTTGAAATAGAGTAATATAATTTGTGTGCCCTCTCAAAACTCATTTGCCACCTGAGTTATTATTAATATGCCTAAAATAGCCAAATAGTCAAACATTTTGGTTTCTAGACATCTATCAGTTACATAACAGAATGTGAACCTGCTATGAGACAGATGGCATTCTACCATAAGCCTTTCTCTATTGCAATAATGTTGTCCTCAAAAATTGATTCAGAGGAAATTGATACTTTCAGCAGCTATCTACCTTGTATTCAGACACACTCTCTCTCTCTTTTTATCCTACTATTATCTAATGCCGTGTTTCTGTCTAAGTAAACATGCCATTCTACATTTATCCCAAAAGACATTTATTGTGATGGATTCTGGGGCCAGTATGATGCCCTCAAACCCATTAATGGACCAGTTGCAGGGTTAGAAGCCTTTCAAGCACGACTACTATTGTGGAGCTCTCTCATGTCGTTAACTGAAAAAGGCTCAACAAGAAAAGTTATTTATTTATATTTAAAGTATTCAGACTATATTACACTTCGCCACCTCCAACAGCTCACGTTTTGTGCCACATCACTAATTACAAACAAATATAAGGGGCATTTGACTTTAAAATAAGCGGGAACAACAAGCTCTGTGTGAATTGTTTGGTCGACATGGGCTTTCCCAAAGGTCAGCTAATGACATTATAGATAAACACGCCAGGACTCAGGTGGGAGGAAGTAGGACAGGGGTGGACACATGGTTGTGGTTGTTTGCTAATTGTTCTGCTTTACTATTCAGATGTAGTGTATTAGGGAAATACAAGAGATTATCTTTGAATTTTAGCTAATTAATGGAAGGCAGTCATTTGTCATCAATATCAGGTGTGTGTGCGCACATGTGTGTGTGTATATGTGTGTGTGTATGTGTGTGTGTGTGTGTGTGTGTGTGTGTGTGTGTTGGGCAAACAGCCCAAGGAGCTTTTATCTGCATTATTGGCAGGTACAATGGGACTGATGTGTCTTCTTCTAAATGTACCAATCCCACAGAACATGTTTGTTTGTATTTACACTGAAACAAATTGAAAGATTCATATAGAACACGGAGAGGTTTTCAGTATTCAATGGAGGACAGGATCAGATTAGTGATTCTGGTAAATGTCCAAAGAAAGAAAACGGTAAACAAACTTCTAAAATAGCTCACTGTTATAAGTTCAAAAAGAGCAATTGAATCTCAAATAGACTCTCAGCCAATAGGATCTAGACCTTTGTTACCATAAAAAGCTCTCGCTTTGCTAATCCCTGGTATAAAGAGGAGCAGAATAAAAGTAAACAGGAGAAGTTACAACGTCCTCCCTGTTTCTCATCATTCTAACTTCACATCCTTAATACAATCATCATGTACCTGTTTACTTTTTTTGTGACATCAACGCACATGTATTGAGATGGTTAAGGTACTAGTTGAAGAGCTTACAATGAGTTACATCCAAGTTACCCATCTTAGTTTACAGTTGAATTATACGAACGTTGGACATGGTTTTCTCTAAAATAACAAGCCAGGATGTTCCAGAGAGTTCCAAATAAACATCTCTTCTGTATCATCTGTATCTAATGGAATCTGTGTGCAGAAGGGTGATCCAATGAGACAAACTACTTGCACAATAGAGACAACTCCAATGAGACAACACTGTACATGAAATGTTCTGTTTTTTGTAAAACTAGCAAAAAATTGATATACAATACATTTACAGTTTACACCAATCAGCTGTGGTGGCCATTTGTTTCCCCCGGCCATTTCCAGAAAATTGTTTTTCCCTTATTATTTACTAAAATTAATGCCTAGCTCAGTCATTTAATTTGTTTATGTTCATTATCCACAATCGCCTCCACACTGACAGAGAGATGTACTTT
This sequence comes from Polymixia japonica, assembly GCA_900302305.1. Taxonomy (NCBI): domain Eukaryota; kingdom Metazoa; phylum Chordata; class Actinopteri; order Polymixiiformes; family Polymixiidae; genus Polymixia; species Polymixia japonica. The sequence goes on from OMKK01063558.1 coordinate 27,839, forward strand.
AGTGACACTTTGAATCATTGCAATGCCCTCATCCTTTCCTATAGCCTCATTTCAAAAGCTCAAGTGATGATTGATTTTTAAAATATTATTAGCAGTCTGTGTCCATTCTAACTGTCTACATTTTCCACTAGGTCAGAACATTGTGTGTGACAGGATATATGCAAGTAATTCGGTGGCTTGTTTTATGGCAGTGTCAATGGGTCTGGACCCATTAATGCAGCATTTCTAGACTGTTTTGGGTTGACAAAGATAACCAAATATGTTGACATGCTGACATCATCATGAAAGGCTTTTTTTTGACAGTGTCCAGCAGAGGGTATTTATTTCAGTTTAATCTTTCCAGTGCCAATTTCTCTCTTAGTCAACTCAACTGTTTATGTGACCTTGACAGTAGTGTGATGTGCTGCTTAAGAGGTAAATAAACACCATACATAATTATATGCTTTAGCATTTATGACAACGATAAAATTTGTATCGTGATTTCATCTCATTAATATAATGTGGAAAAAATGAATGTAACAGTTAAATCATTATCTGACAAGCAAATAACAGATGTTTTTTAGCAAACTGGACTATTTCTTATTACTATTTCTTATACTTATTATCTATTAGTGTTACATAAAGCATTTCATATTGCTCAGTCTTAATACTAACATCACTATTTCTACAGTATGCAAGTTCTTAAATGCCAGAAAAAAGTGCATACTATATTATCGTATTTAATAATTAGTATTTAATATGTATTTTTTGATTTAATAATTTTATTTTTTTCATGTGGATCAAAGAGATTGCAGACAAAAATCTAAATGACACTGTTGAAAAACAAAAATGCATTTACTAATTGGCCAAACTGTCAGCAAGTGACTTAAGAAAACCTTCAATGTCCTACAAATTTAAGACGGCATAGATTCTGTACAGTACCATGGTGCATTTGGAGCAATGACGTATAGACCTAATTAATTATTTCTTTTTCATGTGATCTCTCACATGAGCACTCAGGCTTCTCAGTTGATCAGATGCCTATGTCTATTGATTAGCACATTTGCACATTTGTCTTCCATAGAGGATACAGTGATATTAGGCGACTTGGCTTGCTATATAAGGTTAGCATTTGAACCGTTAGCATGCATAGCTTACCGTATACAAGGAAGCACTGCTTACACAACATAGTGCAAGATCGTGTGTTACTTTACGGTCATAAAAATATATAGCTATATCAATAATGCAAATGCCCATATAAACTTATTGCAGTGAACAGCCAGCTCTCCTGTTAGAAACAACGCCATTCAGTCTTGTCCAATGTACTGAACTGAGGATGAAATGCATGGGAAAACAGATGACTAATACGTTTAACATGTGCTTTCTGGTGGTGTATCAAAAGCTAACCCCAACCTGTTCTTTTCTCTTCTGGCTATCAACTCAAGGGCAGCAGGAGAGGCTACTATTTCCCTGGACCCAGAGAAGCACAATTTTGGGTGGACAGGGTGAGCGCCCATGGCATCGCAAGAGCTCCTGGGTGAGAGAGACCTTAGCACCGATAATCTGAACCCAGGTTCGGAGACCGGTGCTCTGCCCAGCAGCGGTAAAATCTGTCCTGTCCACACCGCTGGCACAGAGGAGGCCACCCGGGGCTTTCGCAAAGGCATAGGGAGGCACAAGGATTATGTCAAAATCTCTGTGCCCGAGTCCAAGGTTAGCCGTCTTCCCATGGAGTGGTGGAAGACAGCCATTGCATTTTTTTACGCCACCTTTAACCTGGTTCTGACAACAGTTGTGATCACTGTGGTTCACGAGAGGGTCCCACCCAAAGAAAGCAGTCCACCGCTACCTGATAAGTTTTTTGACTATATCGATCGGGTCAAGTGGGCATTTACAGTGACAGAGGTCAATGGCATGCTTCTGGTGGCCATCTGGATCATCCAGCTTTTCTTCTTCAGATACAAGTAAGACATTTTCATATCTATTGTGCAAGTAGTTTGCTCTAAATTTCAATCAGATATTGGACAACGCCGTCTATATCTATTATGTAATTAAATGGTGAGCTGCTTAAGTAACGTGATGTAATCATGATGTCCATAATAACAAAACATCAATAGACCAGGCATATATTGATGTTTGACATCAGCCCAGCCCATCCCACAAGCACAATGCACATCTAGCGTGTCGGAGGTTTCTCTAAAAGACTGACAGTAGATGTCGACCACTCTGTTGTGCGGGACAAGAAATTCTTCGTCCCTAGTTCACTGGGCTTCGTGTGTTTTTTATTCTTCGTTTGTGTTTTATTTGCAGGTCGATAGCAATCAGGCGCTTTTTCTTCCTCATCGGCACGCTGTACCTGTACCGCTGCGTCACTATGTACATCACTACCCTCCCTGTACCTGGCATGCATATGACTTGTGCCCCTAAGGTAAAGGACCAGGATAACATTAAAGTGGGCATCAGCTGTGGTTGCTCAACCATGTGCTCCTGTGCACTCTCTGTGACTCGTATTGCACAGCCAGGCTAGAGAGACAGCTATAAAAGAAGCTATTTCGACTTTTATTGCCCGAGGAAACAAACAATATTGAGGTGCATCAGCAGTTTAATATAAAAAAATATGTACCCCTGGCAGTGGTTTGCTGGGTAGTGCTATGTTGTCAGACTTGGCAGTTGAATAGATGTTTTGTTGAAGGCAAATGAGATTGAAATGTCTCAGACGGTGTATGAAACTATTGTCGACTTGGAAAGTCGAGTGAGTTATCTTCAGTAACTTTTCAGTAACAATTCAACCACATCTTGCTTCCTGTCCTTATTTCAACGTTTCATGCGCTCCGCCGTTTCTCTTTCAGCTGCATGGAGACTCGCAGGCGAAGATGCAGCGCATCCTGCAGCTGATCTCAGGTGGAGGCCTGTCCATAACAGGCTCTCATCTCATGTGTGGAGACTTCCTGTATAGTGGGCACACCGTCATGCTCACTCTCACCTATCTATTCATTAAGGAGTGTGAGTAAAAACACACACATTTGCATAACTGAATTTGGTAATTCAATTGAAATGTATCTGAATTCTATTAAATTGTAATCATTTGTTATAGGATCAAGATAATGAAACTAAATCCACTGCGCATCCAACTACATATACTGTAATGATCTGCGAAAGTTGATTAGTTCTTCCGGGGTCACGTCTCTCTTGACTTATGAAGATAAAAGGATACATGACATTTGAAGGTGTAGCGTGATCCTCTCTCATCCCCTGCTGTGTATGACTCACTCCCCATGTGACTCACATTACCGTATTCATTTGATACACACAGGACATCTGGGTACTCACCAGGTGCAGCTAACTGCCAACATTTCTTTGTTATTTTTTTGCCCTTTTAGCATTCCGAAGTTATCCGTTGACGGTAAAAATCAAATGTGTTGACATGGTGACATAGCTATCATCACAAAACAAATGTTAAACCATTGACAATATATATTTGGTTTGGATGGGATTCAACAATGAAGGTCAAGTCAAGTTTGGGGAATCTTCCTGTGCTTGTCATGTACTATTAAAGGACTAGTGCCATTTTCTTGACGTGGAACAATATGCCATGAATGATTCTTGTTATGAGCAGCTTCGCAAACAGTTTGCATCACTCCTGTCATTGTTTCCCCTGTGTCTAGATTCGCCTCGGTCATTCTGGTGGTACCACCTGATGTGCTGGCTGCTGAGCGCCGTGGGTGTGGTGTGCATCTTGGTGGCCCATGAGCACTACAGCGTGGATGTGGTGGTGGCTTACTTCATCACCTCTCGTCTCTTTTGGTGGTATCACACCATGGCAAACTTACAGGTCAGAACACAGAGCTGCAACGCTCCGCTTGATGCGCGTGTGTGTGTGTGCAGGCGCCTGTGCGTGTCTGTGGTGTGTGTGTGTGTGTGTGTGGTTTGTATGAAAGAGAAAACAAATGACAGAGACCATCGTCAGAGGCTCCTCTTTCATTTGAACCACCTAACACAATGTTTACATAAGTCAGAGTACACTTAGAGCTGCCCCACATCTTAGAGGCTGCCTAGCAATACATGGCTATCTTCTGCCCAGGGAATATACCTCAAGTGTACCAACCAAAAGAGTTACATATAAACACAATAATTCATTACATTGTATGTTTAAAGTAAATGAATTGTCTGTATCTAATAATAAGTGAATTTCAACTGTGTCAAAATTCACTGCTTGTTACTCAATAATCTGAATGTGGCTCAGATTAGTTTTCTACTCCCTCTGCTGGCCAAATTGTTGGTATCAAATTTAGGAATCTTTCAGTGCCAAATGTATGAATGCTGCCCCCACATTAGATAGCTAGTATTCTATTTACTGGGGCTTGACACCATTTGCGCTGCCATCACATGTGGTTTCAGAGTAATAATATTCCACACACTCTCTGATCTGCTAGAAGTGAGAGAAGAGTTTTATTGCCCTGACTTCCATCACAGTTGTAATCCCTAACCATGGAAATGTATTGCCAAAATGTTATTATCCTATACTCCTCAATGCTACTCTCACCGACTAACCTCAAGCTCTTACACTAACTTCAATGCATTAAATGACATAATAAAACCATATTTTGACATATACAGTATCAGGGTTTCTTGCCTGTTTATCCTGAGGCTGACTGTCTTTTATCTTAACAGACTCTAAAATGCTCACCCAACAACTACCTCACCAACACCTGGTGGAACCCTGTGTTCAACTTCTTCGAGAGGAACGTGCAGACGTCCATCCCCTGCTCCTACAGCTGGCCTATCACCTGGCCCCCTGCCTGGCTTAAGAACCCCTGTAAGAAGTACTCCATGGTACAGAGCACATGAGAGGAGTGACGGCTCTCACCGCTCTGTCTAGTCAAGGCAGTCACCACCAATGTTGCTTAAAAATCCAGTGGATCGGTATTCATGCAGTATTCATGGCCCACTGGATGAGAAGATATAGTACCAAATGTGTCAATCATGTCAACGACAATACATGAAGAATATCCAAATTTATGAAGGAATGGTTTCATTGGGAATGTCTCTGAGATCACTTCAGAAGGAAGCATAGTCCTGTCTGTGTGTACTTCACTACTATAATTTATTTATGAGGTCAATGTCTTACAAAGTCATAACTTCAAAGTCATTCATAACTTATTTTTTTGTGAAATCCAAATGAATTTCAGATGTTAACACATTGTTCATAAGTTAGTCTCTCATTTGCAGGTTTATTACAGTATTTGCAAGTTCTTTGGCTTTTTAGATCTGTTGACACTCTCAGTATATGTTGATTTACCTCAATGTGATGTCAGTATACTCAAGTCACAAGGTGCCTTAGAAATTGAGTGTTAAATGTTATTAGGTGTAGGATAACTAGCATATTAAGTCTTGATTCCAATGTTTTTCTATCAGTTTTGGTCAGTTTTGTATTCATTTTAATAGCCCAATTGTGCATATAGCTGTTGGTTCAACATTGTATGGTTATATTAAAACTTAATCACATGAAAGTTTCGGTGTGCGTTTTGCTTCAACCCACATATCAAGTGATCATTATGCCACAGGGTACATTATGGTACATTATCTGGGTACATTACATTATCTGTCTTCGTGACAGTTAGTATAGTCATCATGACAATATTATGATTGTTTGGTACCCACAGACTTGCACAGAATGTATTTTTTATTATAAAACATAGAATAATAAGAAACACAATTCACCTAATATAAATCTGACAGCAAATTATAAAGCTAACTGACCCACATTGCAAGCTTAGAGAGCATATGAAGTTAGCTAATTTAAAGATATTAGAGTGGTTCCTGTTTTAATTAATATTTTGATGTAATGGTAAAAAGGTGGGTAAACATCAATCGGAAATCACCATAAGGCAAGCAACCACCAATACAGACAAAAATCTAATTATATTTTAGAATCAATTATATTTCCAGAAAAGCCTTATTTTTTGCCTTTTCCGTTAAATGTACTATTATATCAGTTTGATACTACTTATTTTGATGCAAACCTTACATTTATTCATTGAAGATTAATGTCATAAAAAGGTGGGCAAACTATTCTGCAAATAAAAAGGGTGGTTAAACTGAGTTTAGGTAGGTTTACCCTCAATTACATCCCTGCTCAGTACCAAAGGACAACTTTATATATCAGTTCTAATAAGATACTGTAGCCTTCTCTGCAGTGCAATTCGAATAAACCTTAAACTCTCAAACGAAATTAAATGAAATCACATCAAATCAGTGCAATTAAATCAAACGCAAAATAAAAAAATAAAATAATTAAACCATGTTTTGACATACAGTCAGGTAGACGTACAGTAAGTCCAGGAGCGGTCCCACTTAAACTGGTACTCGTGATAAAGTCTGATGACAATGTGGGCGTGACTACGGATGGCTCACAGCGAATAGAAAACCTTTTACCGTCGTCAAATCTAAAAACGCACCAATCTAATGAGCCGCCGTTCAATTCGCCAATAGAAAGCAAGAAACAACAATTACACGTAAAATATGTCGCAACTCTTCAGGAAGAGCGCGTCTGGCTTGTGTCTAATAATAATAGTTAAGAATATGGGGTGAGAAGAACAAGTCGTAATGCTTGCATGAATAAACTGAATTCAGTTTAGCTTAGCTGTTTACAACCAGATGACAGCATGGTTTTGGTATCATGGCTGGAGCAGCTGCGCACTTCTCCGGTGTCGCAAGTCAGCGTTTTAGCCTTGGTGCTGTTCTTGACGATCTATTATTTGAAATATAAGAAACGACAGGATCTCGCAAATATTCCTCCCGGTCCTAAACCATGGCCAATAGTGGGGAACTTTGGGGGGTTTCTTGTCCCCTCTTTTGTCGGGAAGTGGTTCGGCGGTCGACAGGAGGCAAAGGTCAACAACAAGACAAGTGCAGTGTCTCCCCAAGTTATTCTGATGCAACAAGCCAAACTATATGGTAATGTGTACAGCATGTTTGCAGGTAGTCATTTGGTGGTTGTGCTGAATGGGTATGAAGTTGTCAGGGATGCTCTCTCAAACCGCGCAGAGGTGTTTTCCGACCGACCAGATATTCCTGCTATCACTATCATGACTAAACGCAAAGGTAAGCAAATGTAATGTCGTTTAATGTCTGCCTGCCTGCCTCTCTTCCCTGATTGTAGACAACTGTCTGCGCAAGGTGGCTTCTGGTTTATTATGGCTCATAGTCAGTGTTCAGTAGCCTGTGTTTTATACATTATGATGGATCAAAGGTGCCATCTGTAATATGTTAAAATCAAAGAAAAAGTCTGGTATAATTGTGATTATCTGAAAGCTTCCCTTTTCTGTTTTGATTGTGCCTCCATGGCTGTTTTCCCTCTACTTTCTAGTCTTTGTTTTGTCTGGCTGTGAAAAACCACTTCCCCTTAGTCTGCACAAGCCGGAAACACTGTCCTTGTTTTGGTTTGTTATTGTAGTTCACTACTAACCAACGCTAGGGTGCTGATCTTACTCATAGCAACTTCAAACAACAGTTGTGAAGTAGAATGTGTAGATATAGTCGAGGAAACTGACAATTAAACTGCTCCTTGCTTTAAACCTCAGGAATAGTTTTTGCACCTTATGGTCCAGTGTGGAGGAGGCAACGCAAGTTCTGCCACACCACTCTTCGAACCTTTGGCCTGGGAAAGCTGAGCTTAGAACCTTGTATCCTGGAAGGCCTGGCTACAGTCAAAGCAGAACTTCTACGACTTGACAAGGAGTTTGGTGGTGCTGGTGTGGATCTGACCCCTCTCATTAGCAACGCAGTGTCCAATGTCATCTGCTCAATGAGCCTAGGTCAGCGCTTCCATCACCAGGACCGTGAGTTCCGCACCTTGCTGGACCTGATGGCACGTGGGCTGGAAATCAGTGTTAACAGTTCCGCAGTCCTTATCAACATTTTTCCACTGCTGTATTACCTTCCGTGTGGGGTCTTCAAGGAGTTACGGCAGGTGGAAAGGGACATCACCGTGTTTCTGAAGAGGATTATTGCAATGCACAGGTCAACATTAGACCCTGATAATCCCAGAGATCTTATAGACATGTACCTGGTGGAGATGTTGGCACAGCAAGCTGCTGGAGAGAAGGAGAGCAGCTTTTCAGAGGATTATCTTTTTTATATTATAGGCGATCTCTTCATTGCTGGCACTGACACCACCACAAATTCAGTGCTGTGGATCCTGCTGTACATGGTCATATACCCTGATGTCCAAGGTATTAACAGTGTATAGCCTAGCCATTCAATCCATCCTTTTACCAACCACTAACAAAGACCACAGTAAAATCCAGCACTCCATGGAGGTTGTTCACTCTTTATTTCTACTGTTCTGTTTCCAGAGAAGGTCCATGCAGAGATCGATGAGGTGGTGGGTCGAGATCGGGTGCCATCTCTGACTGATAAGGGCAGTTTGCCCTTCACAGAAGCTACCATCATGGAGGTGCAGAGGATGACTGTGGTGGTTCCCCTGGCTATTCCTCACATGGCCTCAGAAACTACAGGTAAACTTATACAACCACACCTACATCTTTTAAACTGACATCCGAGGTGCTCAATCTCTCAATGCACATGCAAGTTAGGTGCCTACTGTCAATTTTTAAGGACATAAATATTATGTGAGCAAATTACATATATTGCAATTTCATTTTGTGAGGGGAAAGAATAATTTCATTTCAATGTGTAGTGGTTGTATACAGGTTTCATTTTTATCTTATCTTTAGCTAAATCATACAGTATCTAGACACAATCTGGATAAGAGATGCATGTGGGGTAAAGGGTATTGTGATCCCTCATTTCTCAAACGTCAGTTAATGTTTACCTTGTCAGACTCCTAAAAGTTCCACATGGTAATTGTCCCTCAGTGACAATAACGATTCACACAACTGAGCTCTGTAACAATAATCTACTATAATGGCTTAGTTTTCTTGTTATTCTGCTAGGATTAGATTCATTGAAGTGATAAGTAATTTTTTCTGTACATTTTTTCTCCTGTCAGAGTTTAGGGGCTACACCATTCCCAAAGGAACAGTCATCGTCCCTAACTTGTGGTCTGTGCATAGAGATCCCACTGTGTGGGACAACCCAGACAACTTCAGCCCTGCACGCTTCCTGGATGCAGAGGGGAAGTTGCTGAGGAAAGAGTGCTTCATTCCATTTGGGATCGGTAGGTCATGCTGATCCCATACAAGTTTTAATATAGAGTGATAAGATACATGAATCCATGAATGTATTTGTTCTATTAGATGCATCACTTTCTTATGATTGTATCCCTGTATTCCTTAGGTCGCAGGATTTGCATGGGCGAGCAACTGGCTAAGATGGAGTTGTTCCTGATGTTTACAAACTTGATGCAGGCTTTCAAATTCAGGCTTCCAGAGGGGATGCCTCCTCCCCCCATGCATGGACGCTTTGGCCTGACATTGGCACCCTGCCCATACACTGTGTGCGTGAGCCCCCGTGGTTGAGGCTACCAATGACATGTCTGGTTATAACAGATTTTCAGTAAACGGGTTTCCCTGTTTTGTTGGGGAGCTTTGAGTCGGATGTGTGGAAATGTTTTTTTCAACTGCTGGTCAGTTTGGTTGTTTTGCACATGCCCAGCACTTTGAAAAAGTGGGAACATTATAGTAGTTATATAATACTATTTTATCATTCATTCCAGTAATTTATTACAATCAGTACATCAAGTATTGTCTAAATCATTTGCCAATGGTTGTATTAGGGCATTAACAATGATTCTATTTGAAGTTTCAGCTCAGTGTTTAATTATCCCTTTATTGCATAATGTCATGATTGATGTATGGATTATTACCAGTGCGTCAATAAAATAGAAGATCTTAACAATTTTAATTATCTGCCCTCATTAGATTTGTAGTGGGATAAATGAGTGGGTTTATTGTAAAATATGTAGTTCTCAATATATATTTATTCAGCCTATTTCCAGATAAGATCTTGACGACTCTTTAAAGAATTTAGCAGATCGCACATTCTTAGTTTCATTTAATTTCTTCTTACTACTGTAGTTGACAGTGTAAGAAATGGTTGACTCCATGCTATAAACTTTGTTACTGACACAAACTTATCAGTTGCCTAGGTGCACACAGGTTAAGATATGTGTATATTAGGCCACTCACAAATTACCTTTAACCACTTGTTGAGACACCAATTTGCCCTTCGGGGACACTAAATAAACGAACCTGAACCTGACTCCAGGCTAAGGCAGAGATTGTCTGACTCTTCTGTAGAAGAAACAAAGTGGAATCTATTTGTGATATACAATGCCTTTGTGAAGAGGTATTTTAGAATCACTGATGGTTTCCTTAAATATATTACTCTACATTCTGAAAAGCCTGAAAAACAGTCCCAGATTGTCAACATACATTCCCATACTGCATGCACGTTAAGCTGTTAGACCTGAACGTGGCTATATCATGTAAGTCAGGAGAGAACTTTATTATCTATTAGTCAGCTATCCTTACTTGAGTAATTTCCTAAACAATACCTCTTACTCTGACTTTAATAAAATGTAATTCAAGTAACAGTTCCTCTATTTGAGTAAAATATAAAAGTAATGTTAAATATGATATAATTATATCAGTACCTTTTTTTTAACTAATGTTCACCCAAGGAGGTTCAAAACTAGGTGAAAGGCCATGGAGATCACATGACCACTGACCTTCTACCTACCGTCGTCTCTTGCAGCAGCAGTAGCTCGTCTCTCTGCTCTTCTTCATCTTAACAAACCATGGCTTTCTGTACTCACCAGGTTACCCGGGGTCTCTCATCTTCAGCTGTCAGAAATGTCATTATAAAGCATATTACCATCATCGGAGGTGGGCAAATGGGTGCAGGTATTGCGCAGGTAAGGTTAATGCTTGACAGCGTGTTAGCTATTACCCAGCTAGCGCACCCAGTCACTTCAAATGGCTATTTAGCTACATGCTAATAAACCTCACACTGGGTTGGGAAACTGCATAGTTAAGGTTAGCTTACGATAACTAGCCTTGCAAGCTTTTTTCTATTTCCTCTAGAAAGTTACATAGCTAACCTAGCTACAGCTCATTGTTATCCAGCCCAGATATATTGTTATTCAGCTTTAAGACTCTTAACTTAACGTTGGTTTGACTAGAAAGCTGCGTCGATAAAACGTGACTAGAACTTGACTAAAGCGATATGGTGCTCGAACCTGTGGTGTATCATGAATACTGTCAGACTGGTGTTGTGCCTTACAACACTGTGACAATGGTCATGATCAGACTGGTGTTGTGCCTTACGACACTGTGACAATGTTCATGATATACCACAGGTTCGAGTACCAGAGGAATGCAGCGTACAGGATCGAAACAAGCAATGGTGAGAGAGCGTAGTTAATGATAAGAGTGTATAGTATAGTTAATGG
>OMKK01063562.1:5765-17641 GCA_900302305.1 Polymixia japonica
GCCAAAACTGCGGACGGGGTCCCACTAAACGGCATCACCTCGGATGCAGAGAGCAGAGCGGATCAACTGGACCTGGCTGGCTGCGACGTCCATCTTGATATCATGGTAGACTTTGTGTGTGTGTGTGTGTGTGCGTGTGTGTGTGTTTGTGTGTGCACGCACATGTGCCTGCGTGTGCATGTAGGCCCGCGTCATGGCAACGATCGGAGTAACCCGTGGGCTGGGAGATCATGACCTAAAGGTGTATAACTCCAACATCCACATCAAGCCCTTCCTCTCCTGCTGCCCAGAGGTGAGCGTGCAGTGAACTCTAAAGGAGGCGATGCCAGCTTTTTTGGGCAAATTTGATCGGCAACACTTTTTGCTGATCAAATTGAGTTGCCTCTGCATGGTAGCTTCAATCTCATACGAGTATCTTGTTGCCAGAATAGATTATTAGCCCGGTTTTGTCTTTGCGGCTTGTTGTTGGAAGCGTCGCTAATTTACATGACCCAAAAGCCATGTTTCAGTCTGTCTGATCCAAGATGGAAAGAATGCATAGGCCTACAAACAGTACCCAGACCTTCTTACGAAGATGACTAGGGGGGGCTCACAGTCAAAACAAAGGTTTGGGGGCGGCACCGTGCGGCCATGTTTTGTTGTGACCAATGTCACGAGCAATGGGTGTGGCCAAGCAGGAGACTGTCGCTTACACTGACCTATAGGAAATGAAAATGCTTACATGCAGTCTTTTCCAAGGTTTGCTGTGCACCTATGATTTGTTTTAGCAACACCCTAGTTCATATTCACACAGCTCTATGAAATTCACACCCAGGAGCCCAAAACACACAGTCTTCTACCCTTGGCTATTAAATCACTTGTATCTTTCTAGCACGTCACAGTTTTGAGTTACAGAAATATTTTCAGGGATCTATGCGCTGTTTCTTGCACTCCTTATTATTGTTTGTTTGTACCGCTGACAACTTTGACTCGCTGTAAATTAGACTGTCAGCTTAATGCCTTAATGGAAATGTCAAGTGAGAAGCTAATGAGAACGGAATCAGCTTGTCAGTTATATGTGCTCCTGTTGCAGGTAACGGTTTATAATCTGGCTGAAAACAAACATGGCCCGGATGATGTCCTGGTCATGGGCACAGATGGATTGTGGGACGTAACGACGGACAGAGAGGTTGCTGATGCAGTGTCTGCCTTCTTGTCCTGCTGTGAACCCTCTGATCCCATGAGGTACGGAGTCTGCCATGAAATCCTTGTTATGCAGCACGCATTCTAGTTATATGATTGCCGGCACTAATGTTTTGTGCTGCTTTAAAGTCATCGGTATTATCAGACGAACTTCAAAGAGTCGTAGTTTTGTAAATCCATTGGGAAATGACATCAGTGCTGCAGTTAGTTATTCTCTGCATGTCCACTAGGTGGTAGCATTTTCAAATATTAATGCCATCTAATGCCGTTCTGCAACTAGTAGCAGGCTTCAAATTTTTATTTGGTCAGCAAAGCAAGACCTTGAAATCAATGAGTTCATGAAGCGTGTTTAGGATGCAGAGTGCCTTTGATTGTGTATACTTTTCTCATTACTATCTATTTTGTTCAGCATGTGTGTGTCCTTTAATGGAGAGGGTGCCTCTCACACCATTACCTACTCAATACTACCGTGGTTGTTTGTCCCGTCTGTGCAACGCAAAGGTATACGCTGGCCGCCCAGGATCTGTTGATGAGGTCACGAGGAGTGCTGAAAGAGAGAGGCTGGCGGTTACCCAATGAGAAGCTGGGCTCGGGCGATGACATCACTGTATTTGTGATCCCGCTGGCGGGGCATGAGGCAGAGACATGACAAGGTGTTTCAAACACCACCAAGACGGGACTGACTGCTTAGGGTCCTTCCCAGGGTCCCTCCGAGCTCCCTTCCCTCGTACCGTTGAGGGAAGGGGGTAAAAAAAAAAAGAAATACAACAACTTTCTCATAGGGAAGACTCAGGTCTGAGCAGAATCGACATCAACCACTCGACCGGACCCGATCCTGGCCTCTACAGATCAACCTAACCCAGGCTCAATCATCCATACTGTTCTGTTGTAACAAAAGATGTTCTGTGACATTATAAGTCTCCCTCCTTTTCCAAGACCTGCTTTATGTGACTGTTGCCAATGAGAATTAAGTACACGTAGTTTTTATTTTTGTTTCAACCTTCAAAGCTGACTTGGCTAGTCAAAGGTTTTTGGTGGACTGGTTATCATCTCTTTCCAGTCTCAAAAGCGACTCTGACTCTGAGTGACTCGCCACTCTGAGAACAGTCTCCCCTACTTTAACATTTACTATAAACGGTTTGTAATGTAGAATGTGAAGGTACCAAAGCGGTGGTATTATGGCACGGGAATGTTAAAATATACAAACGGCTATGTCAAAAAAAAAAAGGACCACGAGACCCATGTCTGTACATTAAAGAAACGTGGAGGTTTGTCGAAGCGGAAACAGAGTAATGGACCTAGCTGGCACTGAACCCAAACCCAATCAAGTCATTCAGTATCTCTGTACCTCCGATGTTGACGCAGCAGAGAATGATGACAGGTGTTATACACCTGAAGCACTTTAAGACTGTCGCACCTGCTCTATGGTAGCCTATCGGTTGATTGGTGATTCAGATTTCCATCGTTTTATTGAATGTGGTAACAAATCTTTTTGATTTTGTTTTACTTTCACCATTCCAGTAGAGAGGTTTGAAGATATGTTATTGATCTTCAAAAAGTGATAGAATGTGACCATTGGTTTATTTAGTTGTGTGTTTTTTATATGTTCAGCCCTCAGAGGTAACATTGATTTGTAGTCAGTCAGTATCTCGGTATGGTAGGATGTGATAAACTTCTCAAATATGCCTTATTATGCTCAAGAGATAAGAGGGACTTAAGCGTTTGTGTTTTTTTTCCTATTTCAGATGCACTAAAATTTCATCCTTGTGGAAAATACAAACAGAATTGTATGCGCTTAAATGTATACCTCTTTTCTACCATTTTGTTATGTCATACGGTCATTTAGATTACCCATAGCTTTTTAAAGAAATCTTTGGTTATAAGCTGTATCAGAAAGTTTATTTTTATGTTTCTATTCATTAATGATTGTTTAGAGAGTAAACGTCTGTCTTAGAATATGAGCTACCAATGAGAGGTAGAGGGATAATGTGTACCAAATTAGAAATAAATCAGATTTTTTCCCATAATCTTTGAACTTGTTTATTGTTCACTTGTGCCTGTGATTAAGTCCTATGTATTTCTCAAAAGCAAATTATCCTGTAGACTTGCCATTGGATTAATCAGATTAGTCAGAATGTCAAAAACAACCACACCCTTTACAGGGGAGAGAAATGCAATGAACTGCACTGTAAAGTTAAAAGAATCAAAGTGACAACTTAATAAAGGCATATAGCCCAACAGGAAATAACTGTTTTAACTAGAGGAATAACAGCATTATTGTGGCTAGATGTTCAGCCTGCTGCCTTTGAACATGCTCATTATAATTTCAAGGATGTGAAGGAACACTTCACGAGAGAGTGTTTGGTTTGTTATGAAAGTGAAACGGACATAGCCATGAGCATCGCGGGTATGCCACAAAAAAGTATGTCGTCAGACAGAATTCAATTCTTGTGGCAGGGATTGTGACTAATCCTTTTAGTGTTAATTTACAATTATGGAAATATTTATATCATTCAGTGGCAAGATGTGCAGTCATGCAACACACCCTCCGCAGCCTAAAGAGGTAACAGTCTAATAATAAGTTAATGGTGACGTGCTTTCTGTGAGAGGCCACACTACTGAGACACACACACACACACACACACCCATCCCTCTGGTTGCATGAGTCTTGTACTACGGATGATGTCATCTTTGACCGTGGAAGGGAGGGGACTTGGGTGATTCTCGGTGGGAGGATCCTGTTCGCCTGCCCCGTTTCTTAGCACCCTCTCTGTAAATTAGCGAATACTGCAGCAAGTCAGTGTGTGTCACGATCAAGAGGAATAGCAAGTGGGGACTAAAAATCTATAAAAACCGGCTCCGCAGGCTGAAGAAAGGTAATTTTGAAGTTGATATTTATTGTTTAAGTTTTGCGCGCCGTAGTTGCGCCACATACCCGCGTTTGGCAAATAGAAATAGTCAAATTACAGCCTACTTACTTCGGTAAAAGAACTAGGTGGTGGCTTGCGTCCACGCTTAAACACTCGCCCTTTTTTTTTTCTTCTTCGTAGATTTGATAGTTTAATCTGCGGACGGTGTGTTGGCTGCGTTGTCGCTGCGGTTGGTAGGGCGTGTTTCCCTACAACTGTTGATACATTGTTGCCAGTTTGAAAGTCAAGGCAGCAGATCCTGAGACAAGTACAGTCTGTCCAACTGGTGCGACCTCATTAAGGTAGAGCAACTCTGCACGGCGGCTCTCCCCGATCTGCCGTCTCTTGACGACTTCATTTGCTCCTTATTAAAATTCCTATTCCAGAGAGAGAGAGAGAGAGAGAGAGGGACACAGGGCGTTGTTTGAACTGCCATTATTGTTGAGGGGTTTTTTTTGTTGTTTTTTCTTCCTCAGTATTGACCACAAGAGACTTCGCATTTGAAAACAATTATAACACGGTTAAGTTAATTACGCCCATGTAAAATTGACATACTGGTCTAACATAAGAAAAAACGGTAGTTTAATGTTTTGATTAAGAGAGATTGAAATACTTAACTTACAGTGCCACCGGTTTAGGCAAGGCAAGTTTATTTATATAACGCATATTGTACACAAGGCAATTCAAAGTGCTTTTAGGGCGGTTTTTGTGATTTGTTAAGGAATGCATCTGGACTCAGTGATCTTTCCTGGAGAACTGAAGTAACATTTGCTGGGCCTGGAAATCTTGTGGAGCCCTCAGCCAATCAGTCGGCACCGTTGGGCTCCTTATAATCAGGGCTGTGGAACCGAAGTGACAGCCTGTGAGTCATGCCTATTCTTTGAAAGTGGTTCAGTGAGTCCTCAGCCTCCATCCCTACGTGAAAGATTGGTCAGTGTTTGGCGTGCCTCTCGGGGTCATCATGTACTGGGCCGGAGCCAACTGACTGACTCTTGTCTTGCCCTACTTTTCTCTCAATAGGCTTTTAACAGCATATCCACAAGTGTCAGCCTTTGGCAGTATTGTAAATGTAGGCCACTTGAAGGAAGATATGAAGGTCACCAGCCACAAATTGAAAATGGCCAGATAATGTGACAATTTCACAAGTATCAGTATTACACTTCTACTGAAAGTCCCATTATGTCACCCAGCCTCAGCACAAGCCTGGACATGTACTGTACTGTACTGTAATGTATGTTGCTACACTGATGATAACCTGCTGAAATGTTTTTAAGTGAAACACTTGTTTGGCACATTTAGCACCTTCACTTTTGTTTTTCAGTTTATATTCATAGAAGGAAAACATGTCTTTTCATCTCTTTTTTTTCTTCTTTCTGTAACGGCGCTTTTTGTGTTTGTTTGTTTTTAAGGTTTGAGTTTGTGGCCCTCTGATAATACCATGGGCATACCATGACTAAGTAAAAGTAAAGAGCTGCTTATGTGTTTATAACCTACGCCCAAAGAATGTGAGGCTGACTTGATCTGCAGTGTGTGTTTCTGCTATTGTGTGAGACCATGCCATTTACTTGTCACATTTATGCCAGTAGCATTGCACTTAAATTCAGACATTTCAGTAAAATGAGATGTTTTGTGAATCTCAGACAAGCTGTAGTTGTGCCGACTGAGAGAGGAATTCCAGACTTTAAACTCTCTTTAAATGCAATACCCTGAAGGTCCCTTGTACTTTTTACTTGGACAATACGCCAACTATCTCGTTGTCACAGTGGTCAGTTGGCTAGTGTTTGAGGGGTACCTCAAAGTAAGATACCTTAACAACGTGTGTTATGCTCTGGGTGAGGTGTTACGGTGGTGTAGACAACCTGTGTCACTGGCTCACTCTTCTGTCACAACAACAGCTTCTGCCAGCTTGTGACCTTTGGCACATTTTCAAATACAGATAGCCTCGCAGAGGTGAAATACATTCTTGCAGGCCTTCAGCTCCCCTAGTATAATTATTGCACAAAAACAGCCCGTTGGCCATGAGATCTTCGTGGTCTATATTATAAATAAACAGGGATGTTCTTAGGGATGTAAAAAATATGGGAAAAACAGGAAGAGGGTAAGTCCCACTAGGAGTGAATGGGGGGGAATATTTATACAAATACATAAACAAACATGTTCTATGACTCTATAGAGAGCACTGAAGTTTGACTGAGCTCATTTATATTATATAGAGCACCAAACACCCAGGAAATAATTCAACATTGTTATCAACCAACCTGCAACTTCTGAATGTGATGCATAGCAAGATAACGAAGAAAACAAGTGTCTGGATGGGACAGCCCGCGAGAGCGAAACAATAACATTTATAGATCTGCGTCCCCTAATATTTCCGCTTGTTTGCAAGACCTCAGTCCTCTGTTTGCACCTCATCTCAGAACAAAGGAGGACTGTGTTTTTTCTTTGAAGATGTCTTTTTCTTTGAACACATGCACTCCAGAATTGAGCAGCTTGTTGTTCACAGCGTAGCTTTGTAGATGCCGCAGGTTGAAAGCTGGCCCTGTCCCGGTCTCGGTATCGCGGTAAGGGTCATGCTACTTTGTGCGCTAACTCGGCTCAGCCGGTTGCATAACTCCTGCTGGCCCCTAAGCCCCAGGAAACCTTCTGAGAGCAGTGGTGTGATTATTAACCCAGGCAGGGAGGGTTGCTTGAATAGTAGGTAGGAAGTAGCGATGCTTATCTTTCCTGTTCATTTTAATGTATTTTCTCCATTATTCACAATAATAATAATAAACCTTTGTATGGCACTTTTTGTTCAAGTGCAAAATACAACCAGTAAAAGTCAGTAATGTTGTTGTGCTGTTTTAGATACACAAGTGTTTAAACGTTTTGAGGTACACATTGCCTTCCAGTCCCTGAATGTGTTGACTTTCCTCCTATCCATGGAAGTCTCCTCCTATCCATGGAAGTCTCCTCCTATCCATGGAAGTCTCCTCCTATCCATGGAAGTCTCCTCCTATCCATGGAAGTCACCTCCTATCCATGGAAGTCTCCTCCTATCCATGGAAGTCTCCTCCTATCCATGGAAGTCACCTCCTATCCATGGAAGTCACCTCCTATCCATGGAAGTCACCTCCTATCCATGGAAGTCAGTGATGGGGCCTTCCCCAGTGATACCAGTGTCTCTTGTGTCTGACAACAACACGTCAAGTGCAGTTAATTTAAAGAACATAATCAATAGCTGGTAATCTGATCTGGTGCCCTTGTACACAAAGCAAGAAAACGAGAAGTGTTTACGTAGGGTTGGCTGAATGCTGTTTAACTAGTCCTGTTTTTGTCATAGTTGTAAAGGAAACGGTTGTCGTCTGGTGGCACCTTTGCTTTCAGTCAGTAGCGTGGAGGTCAAAGGTCATTCACTTGACATCTATTGTTGATAAGCGGCCTCTGTAGATAGGGAACAGGCCCCAGAATTGTTTGGCCACCCAGGGCAAGTTATTGTGCAATGCAAAGAGAGAATGTGTGTGTATATATGTATGTGTGTGACTGTCTCTGTGGTGTGTCTCTGTGTGTGTCTCTCTCTGTGTATCTCTCTGTGTGTCTCTCTCTGTATCTCTCTGTGTGTCTCTCTGTGTGTCTCTCTGTGTATCTCTCTGTGTGTCTCTCTGTGTGTCTCTCTCTGTATCTCTCTGTGTGTCTCTTTCTCCACGTGTGTCTCTGTCTGTGTGTCTGTGTGTGTTTCTGACTCTGTCTCTGTGTGTGTCTGTGTCTGTGTCTGTGTCTGTGTCTGTGTCTATGTCTCCTTTGGCAGCCCTCTACTCGTCCAGGCTGGGCTGAGGCCTGTCCAAACAGAATTGCAGCCAAAAGCTCCTCCCAGGCTCCATAGAACAGGAAGTGGATTGTTTTGTTTCACAGTGAGCTTCTGGGGCCTTGGTGCTGCTGTCTCCCACTTGTTTGGCTTCGGACCCATCATATAGTTCAGCCTGTTTCTTGTCCAGTTTCATCTCTGGAATGCATATGCTACTTTATGATGAGCACGTTCTTTCCAATACAATATATAATTCTAAATATGCCTGTTTTGAAACACATTTTATCTGTTTTTGCTGAATTATTCTTTTTTTTTTTTTTTATACATTGGCCCCCTCAGGACATTCCAAGCAAAATGCACACACAGGCAAGATACACTCTTGGGGTAGAGATATATGTTGAGTTGAGTAGAGATGCACTGATACCACTTGTTCACTGCCGATATCAATTCCAAGTCCTAAACTTTAAATATCATACCGGGTACAGATCCAATCCAGGGTTTCCCCAAGCTGTCTATTGCAGAGGGGCCCCTGAGCCTGAATTGCTGCCCCCCCACTAACATAAAAAAATAATACTTTTATGGAAAAAAAAAAATATTAAGCCCAATCATTTTAATTAGCATAATAAGAAACTGCCAGAGGTGGAAAGTAACTGAGTAGATTGCATGTTTAAAATGTTTAACAAATGTGTGTTATTTAGTAAATTGTCATAGTCGTGCTTCCCATCGCCAGGTCTGCTGCAGGCTAGCCCATGCCGTGTGGCGCCACCCCGCAGGTTCTGACCCTGCGTTAACCAATTTCCTGTAGGAAACCCTGCAATCCATTACTTTTACTGAACAGGATGGACTTAGACCATTACTTTGGGGTCATTGTACAAAAATGAGCAAGATGTAATCCCTTTTTCTGTATTGGGGAAATTCTCAGATACAATTCACTGTTTTAGCCTGGTATTGGCCCGATATCCGATACCACTATCAGTGTCCGTGCATCCCTAATATTAAATAAGGCATGTCCAAAAAAATACAGAGATAAGTGAATCCCAGCCTTGGAAAACAGAATAGATTTAACCGGCCTATCAGTTTTATGCAAATTTCAGAGTACTACCTCTTAGGTCTTTCGTAGTTAACATATAGATCATTTAATAATATTTACAAGAAAATAAGTGATAACAATTTGTATTAAATATTCTGTACTTTGTTGTTGAAGTCCATTATAGCCCATGGCTTATCATTTTGCAGATTGAATACACCTCTCATATTTGCCAGCATTATATCCAAAAAAAACATTCCTTCTGTTATCTGCAACCTTTGTGTGACAAAGCTGCAGTGAATATATGAGCACAGACAATGCAAGTTTAAAAACCAAACTCCTCTTCAACGTTTTATTCGTAGCTGCTCCAGAATATCTTTGTGTGGATTAACGTATTTACTTATCTGTCTTCAGTAGGTATTTGAAATAACAAGAGAAGGGGCACTAATGGCATTTGCTGCAGCAAGTCAAATTGAAACTGGCGTCTCTGGTGCCTCCACGCTCTGCAAAATGCCCGGGCTATGGTTCCATGTTTTGGGTAGCGACAGAAAGAATGAGATTGCAGATACGCAGCACGAATGAGGTTTCTCTGCAAGGTAGCTGAGCTCGCTCTCCATGACGGGTTGAGGAGGAGTACCTTAAACACAAACGGCGGCTCCTTAGAATTTCTTAGGCTGTCTTCACCCTCGTACTATGTTAAGAGGTCAAAGACTTAACTGAGGGCCAAACCTATCTATGTTTTTAAAGTGATCACCAAAATCTTATTCGATTCAATTCCAAAACTAACTGGTGACGTGATGACAGGATTTCCCCTTATTTAGCACAAGTTGAAACCTTCGTTTCTGCATTCTGTACAAGCTGAAGAGGAGAAAGAAACTTTCCATAGCAGAGGAAAAAGAAACCAAGATGTTGAATAAACCTTCAAACAAGATGCGTCCAAAATGGTCAATACACACAGAAACATTACTTTTGCACAGTGTGAAATAAGCCCTGTGTGTTTGGGCCCAGGTGATCGTAATCAAACTAACCTTCCGTACCCATGGCGGATCTGTTATGTTACCCAACCAGCAATAGGTTGACAGTTTAATGTAATCTTGAATCATAATCATTATTGAAGAGTCAATAAAATGGCCAGTCGCTACGTATTATAGAATTATGTGAGTATTGTAGGGAAAGGTTTAGTGTTTAGTTTGCATACGAGATAGAAAGGGGGTTGTGGTGGGCAGACTTGACTCAGAAGTTTTGCCTGGAGCACAGAAAGATGAATTTCCCCTGATAAGTGGCTGCCCTGGTGAAGGGGATTGCTGTCAAGACTGTCTGGCAGAAAGTGGATGAGGTGGGGAGCCAAATGACTATATGCACAGCTGCTCCCAGGCAGCGGGGCTCCAACTCATCCATCAGCTGCACTGCTAACTCATCCCCACGCAGCCTGCATGAACACCAGCTAAAAGCAGAATTCTCCTGCAGCGTTATTTGGTGAAATGTTTGACGCTTCAGTTCGTATAGCCGTCATGATGGGTGACTCATATTTTGTGTACGGGAGAACGGCAAAGCTTCAACCGTTGTGCCCTAAAGAAAAGTTATTTAAGCCTTGAATAATCGTTGATGCATACCTAACTGTTTGCTATATTGTTGGTGGAAAAAAACCCGAAACTGCTTGTGTGGTGTGTATTGTTAGCATGTATACGGTATATTACACCACACATATTACACAATATAACACCATCATAGACGCACGAATGCTTGCATGCAAATGTAGACACAGCCCAACCCTCTCTGTTGTCAGTCACCTGGTTAGTAATGCACCTTGCATTATTCTGATTTTGTCATTATGCCTCTTTGTTGGCCTGGGAACCAGACAAATCTGCAAGCTCATGTTTAATTTGCTCTGGCAGATTGGTCTGGTCCCCTTCCCATTCAGACAGATTTCCACCTGGCCTGACTTGGGGCGGGTTTGATACGATGACTGTACAGAGAGAGCGCCGTTGAGGCATTTTCGTAAACAACCAAGATGGCTGCCGCTGATGTGGAACAGTCCGTTGAATCCGCTATCGCGGCAGTATTAAACAAACTGGACAGTATATTTTCCAATTTTTTATTTATTATTTAAATATTAAATAATTCATTAAATTATTTAAATATAGTAAATTTGCGCTACGTCACACATTCCGTTGCTCTGATTGGTTGTAGGTCTATCCAATTGCGTCCAGAGGCATTTTAGTCTGCGCCCTTTGATAATTTACCTTGCAAGGCAGCTGGATTTGCAAGATCATGAGTTCACCACAAGAATCCATCTTGTCAGGCTTCAAGTAAACGCGACTGTGGCTGAACCAATTGCGGTTCGGACCAATCGGCGTCCTATGAGGAACTACTGGCAGCTACGGGTGTGGTTTAGGTGTGACGACCAGCGCGATAGAGAGTGATTGACAGATGGTTCATCCAATCACCTGCCAAGTATTTTTTTGAAAGTGCCTGCCCTTTTCCAAACAGTTTCCAAGGACGACTTCTCATATGGTTCTCTGTAACAAACCATCTGGCGCCTCAGGTTAGTTATTAACGCCCCTTGGAAATCAAAAGTGAACTGAGAGGTTCCAGACTCATTTGCATTTGTGAATTGGTGTGGCGATGTCAGGCTACCTCTTTGCTAGTAACTTGCATAACTTGGGTATAATAGACAGACAGACTAATTAATTTGGTTCTTACTGCTCAAATGCAGAAGCAAAGAAATGTTAAAATAATATTATGTTATCCTATGAAAATAGGACTGCGCAAAGTGGGGGAGCATCTTGAAAGATAAAAAAAAAAAGAAAGCAGAATGGGGTTCGTTCGTCTTTAGGAGGCCGCCAAGTACTTCACCAGCTGTTCTAATTTCCCGGACGCCTTTCCTTTCCGCGCGCTGCAGGGAGGGAAACAAGCAGGGTAGAGCTTGAGAGAGAGGCCTGATGGCACATTCCTACATGTCCCGGCTTGTCTT
>OMKK01063722.1:0-10836 GCA_900302305.1 Polymixia japonica
CAACCTGTCTCAGCCTGACACTATAGATGAGAGGGTCATCAACACCAAAAAACGCACCACCTTCACTATGACTGTGAGTATTATGTATTTTTTACATTTTACATGTCACCCAATGCTTTAAAAATAATAGGAGAATAGGTAATCAACTCTCTCCTGTACACGTTTGGCTGGACCGCAACAGCGGGGCCAGCCCTATAAACATGAATGTCTGTCCATCACTGAGTCACTCACTGACTGAGTGATGAAGTTACACCATTGGTCAACCGCGTGTTGGAGTTTCCCCATTGGCCGATGTATCCATTTCAAATTAAAAGCCCTCTAGCAACAAGGCTTTTGGCCACAATTTCGCACATTGACCACACATGGTCCAGCCATATACTAGGTTTTGACCTAGTCTTGTTTTACTGAGACAACAGGTTGAAGGGGAGATGGTAGGGAAGACACTGGGTCTAGTAGGATTTATACACTAGGCCAACAGAGGCACATGTGGGTGCAGAATCTGGGCACACTTCACTAATCAGGTGCTTATTGTGAGCAACTTACAATAAGTGCAATGGTCTAAATGAAGTGTTACTCCAAAATGAGATATCGACCATTTTAAGAATTTGACATACTTATACATGCTGATTGTTGCATTAAAAGCTTTTTATGTGTTTTGCTAACAAAACAGGTATAGTTTGTTGACAGAATCATCTATGTACTATGTACTGTCTATCTATGTATATTTTAAGCTACTTTAAGTAACTAAAAGGAGAGGAAGTGCTTGTATAGTCTACATTGGGACCACATATTTAGGTTGCAAAATTCCTGCAACCCCAGTATTTAAAACACATTTCACTGTACTCATGCAGGATGATAGAAGACAGAAACATTTAATTCCTCAGGAATATAAACGCCTAATTCGAAATACCCCAAGAGAAGATTGGCAAGCCAATGTTATAGTACTGAGCCAAAACAACCTGTGAAATATTAACTTTCAGTTGCACATATATGTTCCTCGTCTGTTTTATTTCTCTTCTATCTCATTGCTTAAATATACTAAAGTCCTCCAATTACATTTTCTATTGCTTCACAGACATTTGGCACTTTTGCCTTGAGCATTCCTCCAGCATCATGAAGTTAAAATCTAGTGCTGGTCTTTATTCAGAATTAATCTGTTGTTATTGTAGGATTCAATCCCAATCTTTGGACTGTCAGCAAGTATAATCTGTGTTGGGTGTAAATACTTGGACTTTGGTCTGAATGTTTAAAGCAGAACTAATGTCGATTCTCAATTTATTTGTCCTGTAGGAAAATCTGGTACTTGCCCTGAACTCAGCGTCAGCCATAGGCTGTATGGTGGTGAACATCGATGCCCATGATTTGATGGCTGGGAAACCCCATCTGGTCCTGGGGCTGCTCTGGCAGATTATCAAGACCGGCCTCTTTGCTGATATTGAAATCAGCAGAAATGAAGGTCAGCACACACAAACACTTCATACACTTTATTCAAACACACAAAAGAACAGTCACACACACACACACACACACACACAGTTTAATCACCCCGCAATTATTAATCTAGGAATAATTTGACTTAAGTGAGTGATATAATGAAGCAAAAGCAGTAGCGAAGTCATTCAACACTAGTGAGAATTGAATGATAATTTTTGGCAATATATTGTGATATGGATGTCATAAGGTCACCTACTTTGGATTTTCACTTTCACCTGAGATTGTTTTATTGCAACATTAACATTAAGACAACATTAATTAACTTTAAGAACACAATCTTTATTGCCTCTTCCTATCATCGCTGTTTTTTTTTACTGAACTTTCCCCTGTTGCACGACATACTTTGTATGCTTTTTGCTCTCAGAGCTGATTAAGCATTTTAGTGCCTACACGGTGACTTCCATGGCTGTATCCATAATTTAACCATGCTACTACTGTCTGGCATTTAAAACTAATGACCAATTATTCTATTCTGTTCTGTTCTGTATATTCTGTTATATTCTTTTCTATTCTATTCAGTTCTGTTCTGTTCTGTTCTATTCTATTATATCCTAGTTTAGTCCATTCTATTCTATTTTATTCTATTCTAAATATTTTGTCTACTTGTTTTCTTTCTCATTTTCCATTCCTATAAATAACCAACAAGAGGTAGGCATGTTAAACTACTCATGATAGCGAAACATATTCCATCTCCACTCCCATTCAGTACATACTTGTTTGTGTACCACTTAGAGAAGCTGCCCGGAACACACGGTTGTTTTCTACCATGACAAGTCTATTCAACCAATGGTAAACTTGTGTGTGTGTGTGTGTCTTTGTGTATCTAGCTCTGATTGGTCTACTGGCAGAGGGAGAAGAGTTGGACCATCTACTGTCTATCTCACCCGAGGAGCTGCTTCTCCGCTGGGTCAACTATCACCTACGCAACGCAGGAACGCAGCCAATCAGCAACTTCAGTGAAGATATCAAGGTACCAGGCAGGACATGGACACATACACTCACCCTCACCTATACACACGCATACCCATCATCACACACTCATTACACGCGCACACACACACACACACATACAGACACAGAGAGTAACCCCCTCTCTGTACTGTACCCCTGTAGGACTCACGGGCCTATTTCTACCTGTTGGACCAAATCTCTCCCAAAGGAGATGGAGATGACGAGATGAGCGTTGACATTGATATGAACGGTCTCAACGTAAGTCTGTTTATTTTTGTGAACTTGAAATGAATGAGAAGCTGTTTAGTGAAAAAAAAAGACAAATAATAGGGAGAAAATTTGATAAGGACTTGAAATTGATGGATGAGAAATAATATTAAAGTTTAGAAATGTATGAATACGAAACTGATAAATAATGAGACACTGATGAATGAAAATGAGAAAGTCAAAACAGGGGATTGATGAATAAAGAGGTGGAATGGATAAAACAAGACACTAATAATTAAAGGTACTATATGTAGTTTATAACGGCCTCTAGAGTTTGCTAGTGGTATTTATCAATTCTCGCAAAGCCAAACTGACCTATTGTTTACATTCATGACTGAGTGCGGTTGGACTGCTGCTGTCTGTCGTCGTGTGGTGTCTGTCGAAATGCCAACATGTTCACAGAGGAGGTAAAGTAAAAGCGCCATACTGTTATATGTGCCGTAAAATGAGAAGTCACATTTCCCGGGAAATGGCAGAATGGCAAAATGGCACACGAAATCTATCTGGCTTCTAGGAAACTGATCTGAACCGCGATTACTTTATTATACATTCTCCCATGGTCATTACACTATGCAATCACCAGAAATGTTATTACGGTATTATCTGTTAAAAGCATAAAAGTACATATAGTACCTTTAATGTCCCCTTCCAACTGAATTCTAAACCTCAGTCTGGGATGACTATGTTCTGTATATAAACACTATATATCCATTTATGTGTATGTGGAGTATGTATAAATATGTACTGTATATTCTACATCTACGTATATATGTTGTATGTATAGGAGCCTGATCTGGAGGTAAGGGCTGAGCTGATGCTGCGGCAGGCAGCCAGGCTGGACTGCAGACAGTTTGTGACTCCTCATGACGTCACATCTGGAATCAGCAAACTCAACTTGGCCTTCGTAGCCAATCTGTTCAATATGCACCCTGCGCTGCAGAGGTCACAGACAAACGGAATAGACACTGCACAGATAGAGGGTGAGACGCACCTACACACACACACACACACACACACACACACACACGGGCTGAACGACATGGACCAAATATATCATATTGCATTTATTTTAGCAGATATTGCGATTGCGACATAACTTGCAATATCATTTTAAGGTCTAGTCTTAAATTTATAATCTACATTTCCTTTTCATGTAGCTTAAAACTATTTCAGTAGTATATTGTGGGAATACATTTACCAGCTACAGTATGTAAGTGTAACTCTATGAGATTACACCATCTCCTGTTAGATTTCCCAGAGATGACTGATCTCCTTGTATGTCTGGTGAGTGAAGCCAGACTATTCTCAAGCTCACTTTCTCTTATTCATTATGTGCATTTTAAAAAACATTTCAAAATGACCATACTGCCACCCCAACTAAAATAATAACATTTGTATTAATTTAAGTTTATAAATTTATTGTCAAATGGTTTCAAATCCTGTTTCAGGAACGTTCCACACCATAAGCTTTCCTAAGGAAAACACTGACTGACACAGACACACATACACACATTTCATCTAAATGGAGGTTACTTGTAAATCATTATAATAGTTTAACTGTGCTTGACAGGTTACCACTTCCCTAAATACATTTACTGTGTCATATATAGTTGGGAAAAAAAGCATTCCCCTCAGCGGAAAGTAACTGTACTGTATGAGACAAGACAATATCATGAGGAAGTGCCAGATTATATATTGGTGTTTGTTTAGCGTGCAAAAGTGTGCATACCATGTCACAGATACATACAGGATTTATATGCATTTACTTTATGATATTCGGTCATAATTCTCTTGACGGTCGGGCTACAAAGTGATCGTGTGGTGTCTTTTTAGGTGAGACAGCAGAGGAGAAAACGTTCCGGAACTGGATGAACTCTCTGGGCGTTTCTCCACATGTCAACCACCTGTACCGGTACGCCATCAGTTATAAGTCAGTGTTCATCACCGGGAAACGAGAGGAACCAAGACTAGGAAAAATACATTTGTTGTATTATTTTAACCATTATCTAACCCATGGAATGGCTTTGCTGAGTACGCATTCTCTTTCTCCACCCTGCTTCACATTCATATGGTTAAACGCGTTCACACCTGGGAGCTGCGCACACACACAACCTCTGAGTAATTGGCTAGCTGGGGTTATATGGCTATATGGGGTTAATGGTAGTTGTTGTGGGTAGCATTAATCATTCGGTCCTTCATCCAAAATGCCTCCAAAATGTTCTACAATATGAAATCAAACATACAATGTGTTCCAATGTAGAAATTATTTTAAGTTGTGTAAAGTAATGTTTTCTCCATGACACCCTTATCCCTACTAATAATCACCTCCTTCTTAAAAAATGAAATCAAATTATGGTTTTTACCTCACCTTACGTTAATGTTCTACCTAACCCACATAAGGAACAGGGTTTTTGAGAGAGGTAGAGAGATGTATTATTTACTCTTTACGGTTTGTGTTGGTTGATCTGTGTTTCTATGTTTTTTTTTACAGTGACCTGTGTGATGCCTTGGTAATTTTTCAGCTCTATGAAAAAGTCAATGTTCCTGTGAACTGGAAGAAGGTCAACAGGCCCCCGTATCCTGTCCTGGGGAGTAACATGAAGAAGGTACGCACACACACACACACACACATGTGCATGCACATAAACATGCACACACATACATACACGCACACAAACATGCACAAATACACACACAAATACATGCATGAATGCATGTGTTCACACAGACGCATTCACATACACACATAAACACTAATTTTCGCCCCACCACACACACACACACACACAGAAACCATAAACAATGTGCATACAAATGTACACACACACACACACAACAAAAAACTATTGGGTTAGAAACAAAAATGAAAGCAGCACATGTTTTTCCTCCACTTACAACAGCTGGAGAACTGTAACTACGCCGTGAGTCTGGGAAGGAACGAGGCCCAGTTCTCTCTGGTTGGCATCGGAGGGGAGAATCTGAACGAGGGAAGCCCCATGCACACCCTGGCGCTGGTCTGGCAGCTGATGAGGAGGTACACACACCAGGGCTGGAGGGGGGTCAGTTTACTCTCAGTTCAATGCATTCAGTAGAAATGGAAACTGCAATACGTTAGCCGATGATAGAACAATCCGTTAACTTTTGAACGGTTCAATACGGTATCCTGCTTGACTAAATTAATTCTGACGTCCAAACCCTGAGTAGATTCAATCTAAAAGTGATGGGGTCTTTTCCGTGATGCAGACTAACAGGTTTTTCTCTCTTGCTTCAATCTTCCAATTTTGCTTGTTGGTCCTCATTCCCCTGTCTGTGGTCTTTGGTCTGTCTCCCTGTCTGTCTCTCTGTCTGTCTTCCTGTCTGTCTGCCTGTCTCCCTGTCTGTCTTCCTCTCTCTCTCTGTCTGTCTCTCTCTCTCTCTGTCTGTCTGTCTCTCTCACTGTCTGTTTCCCTGTCTGTCTCTCTCCCTGTCTGTCTGCCAGGTACACAGTGCAGGTGTTGTCTAATCTTGGCGATGGACAGAAGGTTGGAGACCAAATCATCCTCAGCTGGGTAAACGCCACCCTGACCCAGGGACGCAAGGACACACAGATAAACAGCTTCAAGGTGTGTGCGTGTGCGCGCATGTCTGTCTGTCTGAAGAATGCACCTGTGTGATTGCATGTGTGTTTGTTTGACCCCTTGTCTGTCCATTGCAGGACAAGCTAATCAGCACCAGCCTGCCGGTGATTGACTTGATTGACACCATTGCTCCTAATGCAGTCAAGCAGGAGATGGTGAAGAGAGGAGAGAGAGGAAAGCTGAGCGATGCAGAAAAACTCAACAACGCCAAGTAATCAATCTATCTATCTGTCTATCTATCATCTCTCTATCTATCTATCTGTCTATCTATCATCTATCTATCTGTCTATGTACTTCGCCTAACACTCTCTCTCTCTCTCTGTTAGGTATGCCATCTCAGTGGCCCGTAAAATTGGAGCTCGTGTTTATGCGCTGCCTGAAGACCTGGTGGAAGTGAAACCTAAGATGGTGCTCACAGTGTTTGCCTGCCTGATGGGCCGTGGGCTGAAGAAGGCCGAATGCTGAACCAGACCTGACCGAACCAGCTGGCATGTCCCTATTCTGACGCATTTTCCGTGTTGCCCACATGGGTTTCTTATATTTATCATTTATTTTCTCTTTAAGTTCATGTTTTATCATCTGGGTAGTTACTTTTCTGAAATGAAGATCCTTGTTGTCAGCCTTCACCATTAAACTTGCTATGAACACCAGATAGAGGATTTGAGGCCAGAAAACATTATTTCCAGTCCACGTTTAAGCATATAATAAATTCACCTCAAATTATAAATTATCATTTGTTGTCAGCCCTGTCACTCCTTTTGTTTGCTGACTCTGCTTTTCCAGGATGAGCTGTAATATGGTAATTGTTTCTTTACCATATCATTATATTTTACAACTCTGTACATGAGCAGAAAAACAGATGAAGAAAAAGTAGCATTGTACGCACAACTGTTCTTTGAGTAACACCTTGTGTCTGTAAATGTTGAAATCTAATATAACCATTTAATTATTAAACAGAATCCACTAAATGCAATGAATTGACTCACGTGCTTTATTGGCTCCTTCACACTAGCTCCTGCAGTGCTTGTTGTCTTCTAGAATTTTTGCAGAAAATATAGGGAAGATTATCTTGTACAGAAAAGTATGTACTTTGACGGATATGCTCATTGAGACCAACAGGATGCGCCAGGATCTATTGTAGCCCACATGTGCAAAGTCAAGGGAGTTAATTATAAAGCCTGGGAGTGACTGCAGGAGAAAAAAGTAACTATCGGGGCCGCTTTGATTAATTCTAGTGTAGAAGAAACACAACTCAATTTGATCATGTTTTTGCACGTCAGTCATTTGTCTATTAAACCACAAAAAGTCCTCATTTCATTTGTTTGTGTTAATAGCCTGCTATGATTGGCTTCTACAAAGAATCATAATCGCAAACGACTAGCCTGGCCTTGACCTAGAAAGAAACAACACAGGTTACGTCGGACTCATCCGCAAGGGGGAGCCGTTTACAATGCGAGTTTCCCAATTTAGATTGAGCCTCGGTACTTGCCGTAGCAAAACAAAAACGTCACTTTGGAGCGAAAGTTTTCAAAGGCAAAACAAGCCATGTGCCCGGTGTCCCACCTAACACGACAAGTCCTAGATCATTATTTTAGGAGGTCGTTTAAATAGTAATAAACAAAAACAAACTCCCTCTACCCTAATAATGGAAGGACTGGAGATGTCTGCGATGATACCCGCTCTTCAGGAGCTTGCGAGGTGACTACATGGCTACATTAGCTAAGCTAAGCTAAGATATTAACTAACATGCTGACAGACCCAGCATGTCATGAATGAGAATGATTCGCATTATTTCATACTAAATAGACTATTTAAGTACTAAATTAAACTGGAACAATTCCATTCTTACAGTGCCAGTGCAGCTGAGTACAACCAGACTGTGCAGAAACCAAGACAGATTCTCTGTCAGTTCATTGACAGAATCCTGACGGATGTGGATGTTGGTGAGTCACGCATGTCATGCCAAAGAAGTGGATGTGACAGAAGTGACAACTGGACTACAACCTATCCATGTCAAATGCTTTAAAAGCAGTCCTGCTCTTTCTGCCTTTTTCAGTTATTGGTCTTTTCACTGCATCTTGTGTTGCTTTAAATATAATTGTGGACGATTACACGTACAACCTTTACAACATTGTTTTTCTATGACATGCTTTTATGTTCATTGTCGTTTCTATGTCTTGGTTTATTTCTAAGATATGCTGCTAATCTAGTATAATTTAATCTAATCTAATGTCTGTGTTCTCCCAGTGGCTCTAGGGCTGACTAAGAAGTCCAGTTCAGAGCCTGCCTGTGTGATGCTGCTGGACTTTGTTCAGCACATAATTAAATCTTCCTCTTTGATGTTCGCCAACCCTGCCTGCCAGTCTGCTGAGTACACAGACACTACACAATGCTGCACTGGTGAGAGCTGGATAAGATGCACCACTTGCGTTAAAGTACTAAAAGCACAGTACAATCTTTATTACATTTACTGATACACAGAATCTAATTTAGCTATCCTATTTTGGGAGAGCACTAAAAGTTAACCTACAGTATATGCCAGAAGTAAGGTATGTGATAGGGATTGGGATTATCAAGTGGCCACTTCCAATCACAGATCTTTAGTTGAATTTTGCACATGATAACTCCAGACTGTCTGGGGTCCCAGAGCCACCCACCTCCACCACCAACCTGAACATTAATCACAACTGACTTCATCTACATTACCTTGTATCCACACCTACCTAGGTTTATTCCTGGTTCACAACATTACACCCAGTAATTGGTCTCGCCAACAACAGGATTATTTAATTCCGTGTGACGACCGACTCTTCTGTCTTCACGTCTCTCGCTCTAGAGTTCAGCAGGTGGGTGGTGGGGCGGATGCTGCGTGTGGCGGCCGCTCCGGACTGCGATGTCATCCACGGGCCAGTGTCCGCCGTCCTCTGCTCCCTACTGCACATGCTTAGAGTCAGAGCACCTGTCATATTCAGCTGCCTCACCGAGGAGCTGCTCTTGCTGGCCCAGGATCTCGGCCACATTCTGTACAACCACATCATCACATTGGGAGGACGCCCCTCGGGAACTGACACAAAGAGCCAGTGGCCCGTAACACTTGGACGCTTCTGCGTTTCCCCTACCTGTGTCTGCCCCTACCTCACCCCCTCTCCCCTCCTCCTCTCCTCGCCGGCCGCCCTGGAGTCACTGGTCGCCGTGACGCTCGGCGTTCTGACGGACTCCCTGGGGGGAGTGGTCTCCCGGTGTGGCGTGGGAGTGGCCTGGGAGACGGCTTGCTCCGTCCTGGCCAACGGCAACGCCAAGCTAAGGAAGCTGTCCATGGTGATGTTGAGGCGGTTGGCGGAGCTGGGAAGGTTTAACGAGAGACGGGGCCACGAGTTCATCGTGGCATACCTTCAGTTGCTGGAAGCGCACTTGTACGTGCACGCCTGCACGGGCCAGCAACAACCGTACGGAGGAGAGCTGCTCGAATTGACGCGCTGCGTGTTTCAGTCTTCCGATGTGAACCACACGCTGGAGTTCGAGCCCATCCAGCTGTCACAGCTGTTAGAGAGTGTGTGCGCTCTGGGAGAGGCCGGCCTGAGGCTGGGGACAGAGGTCAGCCAATCACTCTGCCTGCTCTTGAACTTCCTGCTCGACGTTGCTCCCGGTTACAAGAGCGCGGCTTCACTGAGGAGGAAGAGGGTCACAGAGGTCTGCAGGACCCTGGCGCACACTGTTGGAACAGAGAATAAGGCTGAGGTACAGCTTTTGTTTTTGTTTTGTCTCTCTCTCTCTCTCTTTCTCTCTCCCTCTCTCTCTCTCCCTCCCCCCTCCAATTGTACACTCATTCTCTCTCCCTCCATCACAGTTATGACGTCTTTGACGTTTGTGTTTCACAGTGTGCCGAGGGGTTTATCCATGCTGCACTGAAGGCCGAGGTCGCTATAGTGATGGAGGAGTTAGAGGCGGGAGAGGCGGTTGCTAAGAGACCATGCTTACCTGTCACCCCATCAGTCAGCAAGACGCCAAGACCTTCACCCATGTGAGTTCAGCTACATAAGGAGTCTCAGTCTATCTTCTAATCTAATCTATCTCTATACAAAATGTTGTATACACATACATAAATACCTGTTATACACCGGCTAGTTTGAGCAAGCTGGTCCGTGAGAAATGTATATATGAACTATATATGTTATTTCTAGAAAAATTGCAACGGCTACTCTCATGCCAGTTGTGCTGTCTGTCTGTCTGTCTGTCTGTCTGTCTGCCTGCCTGCCTGTCTGTCTGTCTGTTTGCCTTTCTGTCTGCAGGGAGGCAGACATGCGTGTGCGGAGCGAGGTGTGGGCTGTGATGAACAGCCGTCTGGAGGAGCTGCTGACCTTTCTGAACTCTGACCCTGATGACCCCAAAGCACTTCAGACTCTCCCAGCTCTGGACGGGCTGGTCCTCATCCTACACCTGGCAGCGCTCTGCTCCTCTCCCACCAGGTAATATACAGACATAAGCACACACTGTTGCTTCAGTTCTC
>OMKK01063722.1:12481-29581 GCA_900302305.1 Polymixia japonica
AGGAAGTGGTCAGAGCTGTGGCGGTCAGGGCCTTCCCATTACTACTGCACCACCTGGGAGACACACACAACAACCTCATTGATACTACTCTACTGTAAGCATACACACACACACACACACACGTTATTTAGAATAAGAATTACTTAGAATAGAATTGGTGTGTAAGTTAGAAATTGAAGAAGCTGACTAATTAAATGGTTGATTGATTGATTTTGATTTATCAATTGACTTATCTTATTGAAGTATTATATATCGATCAGGGTAGAACATTAAATCACAGGATTTATTGCCATTATGAAAGTCAAATGCACATCTAGAAAGTGTAATGTAACAATTGCGTGATAACACTACTTTCTGAGGTGATTGAGGGTTAAATGTTCGGTCCGTGTCTTCAGCGCCAGGCTGGAGGACAGTTCGGAGCAGGTGAAGACAGAGCTCGCGAGGACAGTTGGTCAGCTGACCTGTATCCTATCAGGCTGCTCTCAGCTCGGTGTGACTCACACAGAGCCCACTCCTCTTCCCAAGATCCTCTGCTCCTGCCTCAGCCTTACCGCCAAGCATGCTGGGAGAGAGGCGGCGTCTCTTGGCGCGAGTGTTGTCAGACCGTTCTTGCCACTACTCGGACAACAGTCTCCCAGCGGTGTTAAACAAGGTATATGTGCTCAGTGGGGTGCATTCTTACAAACAGTGCGTTAAGTTTTAAAGACAAGTAGAAAATAATACAAAACGTATTGTGAATTGATATCAAATACTTTCCTGTGATTGGATACATTTTCTGCTAATTATTGTTTTGTCTTGCGCAGCAAACCCCACTCGTATAGTTCTCAAATTGCAAATGGTATTTGACCCATGTCTGGTTAAAAGATATTGTTCATTTTCAGTCCAAACTCTGCATATGCTTTGTTTCATTGTCCCAGCTTTTCTCGAAGCCCTGCCTCACCTCTGCCAACATGTCAATCTGGTGGGCGGAGACAGCGACTCCCGGGCAGTTCTGTGTGCTCTGATTGGTCTAATGGAGGATCCAGATCCACTTGTCAGAACACATTTCAGCCAGTCAGTGTGCTTCCTGCTTGCAAAGCCCACCTCCAACCCTGACCAAGGCCTCCTCAGTGAGGTGTGTGATATCACAGTAATGCTTTCACATCACATCAGGACTTGTTTTGAACACAGTCTGGCAAATACCTTCAGCAGGTGTAGCACTGAAATAGTTTAGTTTATAAAGTGGGAGAATTGTCTTTTCAGTTTACCATCTGTGTGTGCTGACCCACTTATAACTTATCTCTCTCAAAGATGAGACTGGATTTTCCAAAAGTATCTTGGTGGTAATATAAACTATTGAGGTCATTAGTTCCATTATGAATGATGATGATGATGATGATGATGGGTGTTCCATCTCTGCGATCCAGCTACTGGTGGCTCGCCTGAAGGAGGCGTTCACTAACGCCAAGCTCAACAGAGATGACGAGTTACGCAACACTCTCATCCTCAGTACCGGAGAGGTTGGCAGGTATAGACCCATACTGTTGTTTGTTGTAACACACTGTTTTGTTGTAATTACCTGACTAAATTACCTACAGGATATAGGGTATATTTTCATCCTGGCTCTTGGCCTTTTCTGAGGAGCTTAAACAAGCAAAATCAGTGTCAACCTAAAAGATTGCTGCTTAAAACCGTCCAGTGTGTTATCTCCCTGTTTTCAATTCACGTCAGACAACTTTCATTGTTTTTGCCTTTTCATATTGATTTATTTCTCATTTATTTATTGTTGGTCAAGCACTTTGTAACAGAGTTCAGTTTGTTTTAATTGTTTATTCATTCATTAGTTTTTCTCTGGCGTCTCTCTCTCAGGGCAGCCGAGGGTAGTCTGGTGTCCTTCTCCCTGTTGAGGCTTCTCCACTGTTTACTGTCCAAGTCCTCTCCAGTGTCTGTGGCTGCCTACACTCAGATCAGAGCCCTGGCCACAGCCAAAGGCCTCAAACTACAGACCCTCTTCAGCCAGTACAAGAACCCCATCTGCCAGGTGCCACACACATTTAGAACAAATTCAGAATGCAAATTAGTATGAATTTAATTTGTCATATAAAGCCCTGGGGCTTTTTTTTCAGGGTTCTGAATTAATTTAAATTAATTTAATTTATTTTTAAAAATTCTGAAATTTAAAAAAAAAAAAAATAAAATCTTGTGAACTATCATTATTGGTCAAGATAAGTACAGCCCTATTTTGACAGATCTCTCTCTCTCTCTCTCTCTCTCTCTCTCTCTCTGCTCTGTGTTTAGTTTCTGGTGGAGTCGCTACACTCACGTCATGCGTCAGCCCTGCGCAGCACGCCAGACCTGAGCAGTGAGTCGGCCAATCAGAGAGAGCTAGCCCTGGACATCCTGGCTCAGATCGCACATGCCTTTGACTTCCCTGACCTCCACCGCTTCCTCACTGTATGCACACACACACACACACACACACACACACACAAAGTTTCTTGACCATAAGAGGTTAGCTGTGATGGTACATGGAGATATTAATGTATATACTATTTTGTGTGTGTGTGTGTGTGTGTGTGTGTGTGTGTGTGTCTAGCGTACGCTTCAGGTGCTCTTGCCCTACCTGGCAGCCAAGGCCAGCTCCACTGGCTCCGCCCTCATCCGCACCTTGGCCAATGAGCTGAAGGCCAACAGGAGAGAGATTCTGATCAACAACTTCAAGTACATCTTCAGCCACCTGGTGTGTTCCTGCACTAAAGAGGAGCTGGAGAGGGCCTTCCATTACCTGCAGGTATTATTATGAGAGCCGGTATTTTAAGAAAAACATTTACCCAAATAAATCATTCATATTAACCTCCTATTACCTAATGTTTAAGCAGTTTAAGCCTTTTAAGCAGTTTAAGCCTTTTGAAGGTATTCAACCTGTATCATCAGAATTATCCCTAATATGTATTAAAATAGGCAAAGTTCAAAGTCCCGCTTAAAATATGAAAAATTTGATTTAATCAAAAATGTAACCAAATGCAATATGAAATTGATCAAATATAGCAAATTAACAAATGTTATCTCCTGTCAACCCTTTGAGAGAACCCAAAACATGTTCTTGAAGGGCCACATGTTGGAGACTCTGCTTTAGAAGAAAAGGATTGTATCATTCAGCCTAGAGTTATATAAAGCCAAAACAGGAAAGGGAAATGGTAGCTTTGGCTTTGTTTTCATAGTCACTGATGATTGATTCTGTTTGGGAAATCAGCGCTTTTATGAGAACAAAACTCATGCATCATAAAAATAAAGAACAAGGCTTTTGTTCTGTTTGACAAGGGTGATGAATGGACTTCCGGTCCTAAAATGATATGCCAGTGTTTGTAATAAGATTAACAAGGTTAGCTGTGCAGTACACATAGTATGTTTACAACTCTCTGCTGTTATACTGTGTTCCAGAGTGAGACAGAGATTGAACTGGGCTCTCTGCTGAGGCAAGACTTCCAGGGCCTCCACAACGAACTACTGTTACGCCTGGGAGAGCATTACCAACAGGTCTACATGCACACACACACACACACACACACACACACACACACACACACAATAGTGCCTTGGTTTTTACATGTTGTCATCTTGTTGTTTTTTAATTTGTTTTTGGAGAACAAACTCTGCTTTGTCTATCAAAGCAGTTTTTAAAAAGTGCCCAGTGCCCTACAAGGAAAGTTTATTATATGTCTATGTCATGATACATTCCTGTTTATGTTGATTTATCATGTTGATTATTAAGTGCATCTGTATCAATGATTGTTTATTTGTTTTAACATCAATGTTTGTTCTTACCTTAACTGGTGATATGTTGTTTGTCATGTGTATACTAGGTGTTTAATGGTCTGGTGACATGTTGTTTGACATGACAGGTGTTTAATGGTCTGGTCACATGTTGTTTGTCAGGTGTTTAATGGTCTGGTGACATGTTGTTTGACATGACAGGTGTTTAATGGTCTGTTGACATGTTGTTTGACATGACAGGTGTTTAATGGTCTGGTGACATGTTGTTTGACATGACAGGTGTTTAATGGTCTGGTGACATGTTGTTTGACATGACAGGTGTTTAATGGTCTGGTGACATGTTGTTTGTCATGTGAACACAGGTGTTTAATGGTCTGGCTATCCTGGCCTCCTTTGCTTCCAATGATGACCCCTACCAGGGCCCCCGGGACATTACCACCCCAGAGCGCATGGTGAGCGTCACAGTCAGGTTACAGTAAATACATGTATAGTAGTAGTCTGTTGCGGTTCAGCCAAAAATTCTCTGCAGTTTTCTTGACTGTTTTGCCTGTTTGGTCTCTGTGCCAGGCGGACTACCTGCAGCCCAAGCTTTTGGGGATCCTGGCCTTCTTCAACATGCAGCTTCTCAGCTCCAGCGCTGGAGAGAAGGACCGCAAGAAGTTGGTGGGTGATCCCAGACCATAATAACCTTCATCCCGTTAACTTGTTTAATGACTGCATATTATTATATTGAGTCTCTCGGCTCACTTCAGCATACCATGGTGGTTTATACGTGTTCGTTTGCATATGTTGATATGAAAAAAGTAGTGACCCCGGTACACTTCTGCCTAGTTTTTGGAGGCCTTGGTAGTCCAGGTATTATAAAGACGACTTTCTATGAAAGCAGAAGGAACTGGAGCACCCTCCAAAACATTTTATCATCAGAGAAGATGGGCCCCTGAATCAGAAGACCATGAAGCTCGAAAACGGCTTCATTGAAATCCAACGCAGAATATAATGTAATTAAATCTCATCTATTCAGCGGTAGGGTGGAATCACGGTAGCATACTATGAGCTTTCTCTATAGGAGTTTGTTGATCTCTGTGCAGGCCCTGACCAGTGTGATGGCTCTGATGCGATTGATGGGCTCCAAACATATCAGCTCCGTCAGGGTGAAGATGATGACCACGCTCCGCACCGGCCTCCGATACAGAGAGGACTTCCCGTTGCTCTGCTGCCAGTCAGTACACACTCACACACACAAACACACTCACTCACACAAACGTACACACACAAACAAATAAACCCACTCATGCATACACATCTTAAAGTAGCTCAGTAGTGATGGGTAGCTCTCAGGTGTGTTGCTGTTTAGAATGTGCTCTCAGTTAACAAGTCTGGTTTGATACAGTTTAAAAACACTATGCAAGTCCACCAATTAGATTAGTAAACATTAAATCGAAGGTTTTCTCATTGTTTGGACTAATATAGGTAAATAAAACACTGTCTCCCAATGGCAATGAAGCAGTACTTTTCTGTGTTTGGTGGGTCCACTGTCCTCAGGATGCATTGAATGATGCATACTTTTGCACACTTTGAACAACATAGATGCAAGAGGTGATAAAAAATAGATGTGGGGAATGCTTATTATACAATAAAAAAATAAAAGTGAGTATATCACAATGCAATCAGCTCCGGATTCTGTGTTCATCACTTCCTCCTTCCTGTTTGGGCAGGACGTGGGAGTGTTTTGTGAGGAGTGTGGAGCCCGCCCACTTGGGTCCTCTTCTGAGTCATGTGATCGTAGCCCTCCTCCCTCTCATACCGCTACAGCCCAAAGAAACGGCTGCTATCATCCGCTTCTTCATACTGGACAACAGGTAATATATACACACACACACACACACACACAGGTAAACAAAATAAGTAGAATGTTACTGAACCACATACTGTAACTGTGTACATTTTGGTGTTCTTCTTACATAAGCATAATGTTTACATGGTCATCTACTGTATGTGTCGAGTGCGATTAATCAATCATGGGTCACTTGAAACCTGTTACAACTGCATTGTGTGATGTCAAGAATACAGGAAAGATTAATGATGAAACGAGCTCCCCTTTCTCTATTCCTGGCAAACATACTTTTCACAGTAGTGATGTAAAATGGTTGATCTCCCACAGGGAAGAGGTCCAGGACTACCTGCATGAGATTTACTTCCTGCCAGACCACCCAGAGCTGAAAGAAATCCACACGGTTCTGCAGAACTACAAGGTCCGTACGGACAGTTTGACGATGGTTATAATGATGAAGGGGAAACTGAATGCTGATGGTGATGTTAAAGGTTAAGATGAGGAGGATGATGAAGGATGAAGATGAAATATTATTAGTCTTATTAGTCTTATTACTATTAGTCTTTAGTGTGGATTTTTAAGAGCAATGGTGTCGTAAATATATCGCGTATATCGGAAAACACTGTGAGACACCGTGGATAAAAACATCCAACTAACAGCAGGTGTTTGTTCATGTTCTGTCCAGCTGACGTCCAGCAGCAGTGACCTGTCTGCAGCACTGCAGCTGTCCATGAGGGCTGTTCAGCACGAGAACGTAGACGTCAGAATCCACGCGCTGACCAGCCTCAGGGACATGATGCACTGCAACCAGGTGCACACACACACACACACACACACACACACACATTCAGTAAAATATGACCACTCTGCTACTAGCTACAGAACTAGTTTCATGCGAGGTGCCGGGTCTTGATTCCTGAGGTGTGGAGGAACACCAGTAAAAAAATGACAACAAACATGAACTTATTTCAACAGTCTGTGTTTCCTTCGGATATAGCTATTATAGCTATTATAGTAGTTGGGATTGCATTTACATTTTCCACCTGACATTAAAGGGGAAGTTCACTTTCTGGGCACTTCTGGGCTCATTTTCACACCTGCTTGGGCCTTCCACACTATGTGAACTTGCACTGCAAAAAAACGTGAAAACGAGCCCAGAAGTGTTCTAAAGTGAACCTCCCCCTTTAACAGTCTACAACAAGGTAACTACGCGCTAACTGTCCTGTCCGTGTGTCGGGGCTCCAGGAGTGGCTGCTGCGGCAGGTTTGTGCCAGCGAGGCGGTGGAGCCGCTCATCTCCAGCCTGGTGGCGGTGCTGCTGAAGGGATGCCAGGACTCCTCCCCTGAGGCCAGGCTCCTCTGTGGGGAGTGTCTGGGCGAGATGGGGGCCGTGGACCCCGGACGCCTGGACCTGTCGCACACCCACACCCACGGAGACCGCAACACCTTCGTGGTCAGTATGGCTAGGCCAGGTTTTTGTGCTTTTTTAGTAATTGCTGTTCTGCCTGTTAACATGCATTGAAAGGTATACCTTCACCAAATACAAGGAAACATAAATGTACGTGTGTTGTTCGTACCCTGTGTCACAGAGCGGGGTGGAGGATCCTAACTTTGCCTACGAGCTGCTGACTGAACTAACTAGAACGTTCCTGGCTTATGCTGATGATGTCAGAGCACAGGACTCTGCTGCTTATGCCATGCAGGTACACATGCACACGCACGTGCACGCACACACACACACACACACACACACATATATATTCACCAACACAGTTCACGTACAACAGCATTTCAAATGCCCCCACTGTCTGTGTGTGTGTGTGTGTGTGTGTGTGTGTGTGTGTGTATCCTAGGAGCTGCTGTCCATCTTTCAGTGTCATGAGGGACGTACTGACTCGCCGGGCCGTCGGCTCTGGAGGAGATTCCCAGAGCAGATCCAAGAGATCCTGGAGCCTCACCTCAACAGCAGGTGACCGTGTTTACACACACACACACACACACACACAGAGACGCATTTTTCACCCTGTCTCACACAAGAATCACACACAGCATTTAGGAAATGAATCCATTAACTAAACATCTGTTCTCTCTCTTTTTTTCTCTTCCTCCTTCCTTCCTCCCTCCCTCCTCCGCCCTCCTTTCCTCCTTCTCTACTTCCCTCCCTCCCTCCTCCTCCCTCCTTTGCTCCTTCTCTCCGTCCCTCCTCCTCCCTCCCTCCCTGCAGGTATAAGAGCAGTCAGAAGGTGGTGAACTGGTCTAAACTGAAGAAGCCGGTGTACCTGAGCAACAGAGGCAGCAGGTTCTCTGATTGGTCAGCCACTTGGGCCGGATACCTCATCAGCAAGGTCAGCCTATCTTTCATCTGAATAAAGACAATAGATCAACATCAGCCTGTCAGGTCATTTCAAGACTCCCACTTTAAACCTCTGAACTCTAACTTGAATTACCTACAGAGATTAACAAATTTTCACCTTTTATAAAACTCACCAATAGAGTGATGTTGGTCTTTCCTTTGGATGTGCTTATTTTTTCCTATTAATTGTCAAGCAAACAGGACAAAACACACTAATATCTGATTAAATAATAAATTATACTAACATAAATTCTTTCTTCCCCCATAATGGCCAGCCCATCAGCCCAAACGTGTAGAATGTGTTTAACTTCCCCATCTATAGGAGTTGATTCTTGTAATATCTTACCGAATCCCGTCTCACAAGTGAGGGGAACTGGCCTTGTTGTGTTCCAGGTGAGACATGAGCTAGCCAGCAAAGTGTTCACCTGCTGCAGCTTCATCATCAAACACGACTACAAGGTCACCATCTACCTTCTTCCTCACATACTGCTCTCCATGCTGCTGGGCTGCACGCCCACAGAGCAACAGGAGGTAGGGATAGGCCTGTACACACACACTCGCAAAATATGTCACAAAATGTGAGTTTGAATGCTGCGTTATTAATCTCTTAATCCCAGTCTAACAGAACAGCTAGCCAGCCCTAATGCGAATGTCTTTCTGTCACTGAGTCACTGACTGAGTGATGACGTTACATCATTGGTCGGCTGAGTGTTAGAATTTCCCCATTGGCTGATGTATCCGTTTCAAATTAAAAGCCCTCTAGTGACAAGGCTTTTGGCCACGGTCCAGCCATATACTAGGTCTACTACTTCACCTAGTCTTGTTATGTTATTTCCTGGTAGAAAGACAACAGAGGAGTAACCCTTGCAGTAACCCTTGCCTCCCTCCGTCTCCCAGGTAACGGAGGAGATGCTAGCCGTGCTGACGGAAGGTGACGGGCGCGGAGGGGGGCGTGTTCAGGAGACGGCCTCCAGCCTATCACAGCTCAGCACCCAGACGGTGTTCAGCATGCTGGCTCACCTGACACAGTGGAGCCGGCACATCCTGTCCTCCAAACCCAAAAACGGTAACACACAAATTACATTGACTGGCATAAATAAGGGGCCTCATTTATTCAAGTGATAATCCGTATGTTTCCATAGTCATTGAGTATTTGAATGACAGTTCCCAGAGTTAATTTTGCGTACTCGTGTCTGTCCACGTCGACGGTCGTGCTCTTTTTGCAAAAGTTTTCCTTCCTCAGACGGGCGCAATAGTTGTAGGTTCAGTTTCTGAAGATGGTATTTGGCTTTACTTTGGTTTTTCAGCTACTGCGATGAAGACCATTTACATAGAACAGGATTTTTAAACATGAAAAAGTGGATTACATCTTTAACAGAATTGCATTTGCATTATGAGCTGCGTGAAATCCGAAACATTTCAAACTCTTTCCGATTTTTGTTTCACGTAGAAGTATTTATGAAGGAGTTCCAAAAAGACGTGCATGTGTTTACCCCTCCGTCGTAAATAAGACTCCGTTGTTCACCGAAACACGTAAAAACGGAGGTTGAACTTAACAAAAAAGAACGCTGTGTTTCCCAGAGAGCGGGGAGTATCAGCGCGTGGTGGCGTTCCTGAAGGGTATCCCTCAGAACGTCCTCGCCAAGGCCTCTCTGCGCTCCAAAGCGTACACTCGCGCCCTCATGCACTTCGAAGCGTACATCCTAGAGAACAAGGAGAACGTCCAGGACCACCTCACCTTCCTACAGGTCAGACCACAGGGGGATAGTTCCCTTCAATTTATCTTCTTCCCAAAATAATGCACCTGTTTTAGGTTCAGTTGGCAGCAGAGACAGACAAATGTGTAAAAGTCAGCGTGGGTAATATTATGATAGACTAAGTAAAATGTATGTGAATGAGTATATATCCCCTTAATGTGTTATTTTCTGGCTAGTTTCTGGGTTGTTGGGGTATAAAACATCACTTTTATACACCCCTGTCCTGTCTCTTTAAAATTGATCAAGATAAGACGGCTAAATGCTCACGTCATTAAAAAAAAGACAGTTAAAGGTGCTATCTGTAATATGTTAAAATCAAATAAAAAAGTCAGATTATGTGATGGTGGTGATGGTCTGAAAGTGATTCTCTAAACTCTGCGTTTCGATTGGCTGCTGCAGACGTTGTACGCGGCGATGCACGAGCCCGACGGGGTGAGGGGCGTCAACGCCCTGAGGAGGGAGGAGCCGTCGCTACGGGAACAGATTCTGGAACACGAGAGCATCGGCCTGCTGCGAGACGCCACCGCCTGCTACGACCGAGCCATACAGCTGGAGTCTGACCAGGTACACACACACGCACGCACGCACGCACGCACGCACGCACACACACACAAAACTCCTTTTAGATCACCATTTTTGCTTAACAACGACTTTGTTAAACAATACTGATGCTCACTCTATTTTCAGCTATTTCTATCTTTCTTTTAATTTTTAATTCCATT
Source organism: Polymixia japonica (assembly GCA_900302305.1). NCBI lineage: Eukaryota > Metazoa > Chordata > Actinopteri > Polymixiiformes > Polymixiidae > Polymixia > Polymixia japonica. The sequence goes on from OMKK01063722.1 coordinate 22,897, forward strand.
TCACACATTTGATTTTAGCTAATCAACATGAATTCCTAGATCACATTACATTCCTAGAATTCCTAGATCTCTTTACATTCATATGTACAGATATACATTCTCTCTTGTGTATTAATTACTATCCCAACTACCGTCAGATTACTGTCATTAATATCACTGGTTGACTAAGATGAGTGAGGATAAGCAGCAACTTTAAATCATTAATCTCTGTCTCTTTTTTTCCATCCATTTCTGTCATTTTTTTCATGTCTGTGTGTGTAGATCGGTCACTACCATGGGGTGATGACGTCTATGCTGGGACTGGGACAGCTGTCCACCGTCATCACTCAGGTCAACGGAATACTGGCCAACAAGTGAGACACACACACACACACACACACACACATACACAGATTATTGGCCATGTCATCCTTGATAAATATGTTTAATTAAAGAGTAACAATCAATCAGAGTGAATCAAATTGATTCAGAATTCCATTCCAGTGTAAATGTAACTTTACCGTGCCTATAAGGCTCCATTGAACTGATGTGTTTGTGTACTTGTGAAGACCCCAGTGGAAGTCGGAGCTGAATGCCTACAGAGTGGAGGCAGCCTGGAAACTCAGCAAGTGGGACCTACTGGAAGATTACCTGAGTTCAGGTGAGCACACGCACGAGTTCACCTGCGAATTAATTCAGTTTACTTGTCAAGTCGAGTATGAATCGGCAGTCGGTGTGTCGAGCTGAACCGCTGTCGCCCGATCTCATTCGAGGTTGTGCGTGCTGGTCTTTGTGCATACAGACCGTCAGTCCGGTACGTGGGGGGTGTGTCTGGGCCAGATGCTGCTGGCCGCTAAGAAGCAGGACTCAGAGAGGTTCTACGAGAAGCTGAAGCTGGTGAGGAAGGAACAGGTGGTTCCTCTGTCTGCCGCCAGCTACGAATGTGGAACCTACCAGAGAGGATACGAGTACATTGTCAGGTCTGTCTGTCTGTCTGCCTGTCTGTCTGCCTGTCTTTCTTTTATTTATTTCTAGTAGAAGGGGGTATGTGTGTGGTGTGTGTGTGCGTGTGCATGTTGGTCAATCCAACATTTTTATTTATATTTTTACTTATTTGGCTGTCTGTGAAGTGAGAGCTGGCTGCAAAGTAACTTTTCTCTTGGTACAGAACAAGCCTTCTCTGTGTGTTTTGTTGGTTGGATGACGCTTACCTAGGTCTGCATATCTTTTCTCTCTGTGTGTGTGTGTGTGTGCGTGTGTGTGTGTATGTGTGCGTGCAGGCTCCACATGCTGGGGGAGTTGGAGCACACGTTCACTGAGCTACAGAAACAGAGAGAAGGCTCCACCTCCAGCCGCAGCCAGCTGCCTTTTCATTGGTCAGACAGACTAGAGATGACCCAGAATTCCTTTAGGGCCAAGGAACCAATCCTAGCCCTGCGTCGGGCCCTGCTCAGCCTGGGATCAGGGTATGAACATGCAAACATGCGCTGGCATATAGACACACACAATCATACGGGCAGTGAATCAAACCCAGGCAGTGAATCGAACCCAGGCTGTGTCTCTGTCCTCCAGGCCTGTGTGCCAGGAGCTGGTAGATGAGTGCTGGCTGCAGAGTGCCCGCGTGGCCAGGAAGGCGGGACACCACCACACGGCCTTCAACGCCCTGCTGAACGGAGAGAACACACACCTGGCTGAGCTGCTCACCGAGAAGGCCAAGTGGCTGTGGTGTAAGGTACGCATCTACCAGCCAGGGTTGAGCTCACTTCCCTTCCATGTCGGTCATACCAGGAAGTAGAAAAAAAACCAGAAATAGTTATTTATTCTAGGATGGAGACACACATATTCTATATCCCATCTTGACTGAAATGAAAACGATCCCTCTATAACCCTCTAGAATTAATTGATAACTAGCAGTTTCATTTGACTTTTTAAATTGAATTGAATTAACTCCAGTTCAGGTGGGTTTAAAAGTTTGTCTTGTAAGGAAAGTTTTGTTTGGAGACAGAGTACACACACACACAAACTATACATATACACACAAATACACACACACAAAAAGAAACCAATAAAAACCGATGTCTGTCTCCCCGTCTGTCTTCCTGTCTTTGTGTCCTCAGGGAGATGTACACCAGGCCCTGATAGTCCTGCAGAAGGGCGTGGCCCAGTGTTTCCCTGATGACCAGCCCCTGATGGACCCTCGCAGCCTGCAGACCAAGGGCAAGGCCATGCTGATGGTGGGCCGCTTCATGGAGGAGACCGCCAACTTTGAGTCCAACGCCATCATGAAGGCGTACAAGGTACCGGCCTGGCCATTCCCCAAATTCATGTTGTTCAGCTGTCAAAGAGAAGACATGTTTGAAGTTTACAGTTAGCATGAGGAAAGAGTAGCCTCCATTTTTTTTTTTTTTCTTTTTTGTCATAAGTTTTTATTCATCGTGATTAGTCCTTTCACTGTTTGGCCCCAAACCTAAAAACCGATCCCTTTACTTTACTACCTGAACATCATTAACTGTTGTGGTATCCTCTCAGTCACCCAGTCCTATATTCCTATAGGTCTACAATTCATTTACGTATGTATTTCAACTGAATAAATGAAACTCGCAGACACCCTCATAAAGCGAAACTGTTGATGCAACGTCCTCACAGCTCCCCAGGGTTGCTCTTTAGAGTGTGTGTTGCGTTGTGTGTTTGTCAGGATGTGACCAACCTTTTGCCGGAGTGGGAGGACGGGAACTTCTACCTGGCCAAGTACTACGACAAAGTCATGCCCATGGTGACCGACAACAAACTAGAAAAGCAGGGAAACCTCATCCGATACATCGTCACATACTTTGGAAAGTAAGAGCGTTGCGTTATGTGTAATTTACACTGGCTCCTATTACTAACTTAGATGTTTCGTTTTTGTGAGAGTTTCAAAAATGACACGGTTTGATTGTGAATTCTAAAAAAAGCCTTGTGGTTCCTCTAGAACTTCTAGAAGATTATTTATATTGTTGTGTACATATACCAAGGCCCTCAACGCTTCCTCAATCACTATGAGGAAGTCTCTCATTTTATTTCTCTAATTCATTTTCAAATCAACCAACTAATTTCCAAGCACGTTGTTTGGTTTAATTTCCCCCCCAGAGCTCTGCAGTTTGGAAACCAGTACATCTACCAGGCTATGCCTCGCATGCTGTCTCTCTGGCTGGACTTTGGAGCCAAGGTCTACGAGTGTGAGAAAGGTGAGGATCTGGATCTATGATGGGGGTGTGACTGACAAAGCACGGGCTACCCATTAGCTTACAGCTAATTTTGCTAGCAATGCTGCCAGTCATTGTTTATGCATGTTAGCTCACAGAGTTACTAAGTCTTAGCATTTTACAGGGACTGGCGCTGGGACGATTAATATCACGACAGGCTAAGAGGTCTTCCGTGTATATGTTTAGACATGACTCACTGACGACCCCAAAAAGACATAGTTTGATGGGAACCTACGAGCGTTTACTCTGCTAGCCTAATGTGTTTTGGGGGTTTCTGTCCACTCTCTGTGTCTATCTGTAGCCAAATCATGGGCAACAAATGTTTGTGTGAGTGTGACAAAAGGATAAGACAATCAAAACGTAAACCCACGGGGTCGGGTCTCCGTGAAAGCGTGCCACCAAATACATTTCTCCCTCCGCCTGCTGTAGCTGGGCGGTCGGACCGGCAGATGCGCGTGGAGCTGGGCAAGATCAACACGGCGGTGAGCGAGCAGTGTGCCAGCCTGGCGCCCTACCAGTTCCTGACGGCCTTCTCCCAGCTCATCTCCAGGGTGTGCCACTCCAGCAACGAGGTCTTCAACGTCCTCATGACCATCGTGGCCAAGGTCCTCCTGGCGTACCCGCAGCAGGCTATGTGGCTCATGACCGCCGTCTCCAAGGTGAAGGGGGCGGAGGGAGTGTCTGTGTGTGCGCGTCTCGGTCCTTTCTCTTGCCATGTTTCTTTCTATAAACGGTTAAGAGACAAGAATCCATTGCTAGCGGTCATCTAAAGTTGATAAACTTGTATGCGCATTCAAGTCCGTGCTTGTGTGTCTGTGTTTTCCCAGTCCTCCTACCCCATGCGTATGAACCGCTGTGACGAGATCCTGAAGAAGGCCATCAGTCTCAAAGAGTCTCTGGCGAAGTTCATCGGAGACGTCAACAGGCTGACAGACAAGCTGCTGGAGCTCTGCAACAAGCAGGTACAACAAGCCGAACTCTCTCTCACACATTTACATATTTACTTTCCTGTGATATGCAGATAACCCCTTACCTTGCGAGGCAGCTGGATTCGCGAGATCACAAGTTCACCGCGAGAACTGCGATCGCGAGAATCCATCTTGTCAGGCTTCAAGTTAATGTGATTGTGGCTGAACCACAGCTGGTTTGGACCAATCAGCGTCCTATGAGGAACTACTGGCAGCTACAGGCATGGTTTAGCCTGTGATAGACGGTGATAGACAGATGGTTCATCCAATCACCTGCCAAGTATTTTTTGAAAGTGCCTGCCCTATTCCAAACAGTTTCCACGGACACCTTCTCGGATGGTTCTGTGTAACAAACCGCGTCAGGTTAGATAACCCCCTCTGTTTCACACTAACAGTAAAACAGAAATGAGTTTCTATCGTTGTGTCCCCCAGGTGGACGGTAACAGCAGCACCCTCAGCATGAGTGTCCACTTCAAGCAGCTGAAACGCCTGGTGGAGGAGTCCACCTTCAGCGAGATCCTGATCCCGCTGCAGTCTGTCCTCATCCCCACGCTGCCCTCTACCAGTGGGGCCAACACGCAGCACGACGCCTTCCCCGGACACTGGGCCTACCTCGCCGGCTTCGAAGACTCTGTAAGAGACAGTGAAGTCCCTTTTCGTGCAGGAAAGTTACAGCGTGGTGACGCGGGTCCGTCCCGTTTTAAGAGGCGATTCCCGCGTCACTGACGTTCACACCAGACCCAGGACAGAGCTGTGGATTGTCATTAGACAGGGCTCCCACGGGCCGTAAAGATCCTTAAAAGTTTGTGAATTTGAAAACAATTGATCATTTTTGAAAATGGACAATTTCAAAGTGCTGGAATCTGCAGTGAATTTTTTTCGAGTCCTTGAATTTGAGGGAACTAGGCCTTGAAAGTCGTTAAAAAGTCCTAAAATTTGAGCTTCAGTAAGGTGTGGGAACCCTAATTACATTACTTTGTGTGTGTGGGTGGGTGGGTGTGTATGTAGGTGGAGATCCTGGCCTCCTTACAGAAGCCTAAGAAGATCAGTCTGAAGGGCTCTGATGGGCGGAGCTACACCATGATGTGTAAACCTAAAGACGACCTGAGGAAGGACTGCCGACTCATGGAGTTTAACTGCCTTATCAACAAGGTGTGTGTGTGTGTGTGTGCATTTATGTGAATGAGTGTGAGCGTATGTGCGTGTAAGATTTATCTTTCAACTCTAAACAAGGATTGTAACGGGTAACGTGCATGCGCATGCACGCTGTGTGTGTGTGCGTGCGTGCGTGTAGTGCCTGCGTAAAGACGCTGAGTCGAGGCGGAGGGAGCTCCATATCCGGACCTACGCTGTGATTCCCCTCAACGAGGAGTGTGGCATCATCGAATGGGTCAACAACACCGCAGGACTACGGCACATCCTCACCAAGCTCTACAAGGAGAGAGGTACACACACACACACACACACACATCTTGTCAGGCTTCAAGTTAATTCAATTGTGGCAGAACTTCAGTTTTGCGGACCAATCAGCGTCCTGTGAGTAACTACTGGCAACTACGGGTGTGGTTTAGCCCCTGATTTAGCCCGTGATAGACGGTGATAGACAGATGGTTCATCCAGTCACCTGCCAAGTATTTTTTGAAAGTGCCTGCCCTTTTCCAAACAGTTTCCATTGAAGACTTCCCAGATGGTTCTGTTTAACAAACCATCTGGCGTGTCAGGTTCGTTGGCAGGGCTACTCAACTACATTCAAGTACAAGGATACACACAAACGTGTACATCCTTACACAATATCCTCACCAAGTGCTGTAATTGGAGAGATCGAAATAATGAAATCCTTACCAAGTTGTATAAAATGATACAAGTATTGTGTTTTATGGCCATATCGGTGTATGTATACTTTAAGTATCTGTGTTTGTGTGTGCGTGTGTGTGTTCCAGGTGTCTATTTGTCAGGTAAAGAGCTGAGGAAGCTGATTCTTCCTAAGACGGCTCCCTTTGAGGAGAAGCTACGGATCCACAAGGACGTGCTGTGTGCCAGACACCCCCCCGTCTTCCACGAGTGGTTCCTCCGGACCTTCCCTGACCCCACGTCATGGTACGACCCGGTCTAAAGCTCCCCTTACAATCACCGCTAGTTATACAGATAGTTTAGGGTTTGGATTAGGATTATTAGGGTTAGAGTTGGGGTTAGGTTAAGGTTAGAAATACTAATACTATAACTAATGCTATAAGAAATTTTAAGTTTAGTAAAAAGTTAATGTTAGATGTGTATTGTTATTATTAGGAGTTCAGGAAAGGATGTGGTTGATAGATTTTCACAAGTATGGTAATACAAACCTTTGCGTGTGTGTGTGTGTGTGTGTGTGTGTGTGTGTGTGTGTGTGTGTGCGTGCGTGTGTGCGTGTGTGTGTGTGTTCCCAGGTACAGCAGCCGGTCTGCGTACTGCCGCTCCACCGCTGTGATGTCCATGGTGGGCTATGTCCTGGGTCTGGGA
>OMKK01063735.1:1978-24616 GCA_900302305.1 Polymixia japonica
AGGGTGCCGACCATGGGCTCTACTGGGGGCGTGGGCAGCAATACCTTGCCTGCGTTGGGGTTGGTGGGGTCCACAAACGTCTGAATGGGGTAGCCAGGAGGGTAGGTGATGAAGCCGGGGCTGGAGGCATAGGCCAGGTTGGGATCGTAAGCCATAGTTTGGAGCTGCTGCTGTTGGAGCTGCTGTTGTTTCTGGGCTTCCCGCTGAGCAACCTCCTGCTCAAACAGTTTCCTGCGTTCCTCTGTGGACAGCTTGGTACGCTCCTTCCCACCTCCCACCCTGGGAGTCTTGTTGCTGCTGGTTTGATCAAACCTAAAATTATATAAAAAAATAAATTAAAAAAAGAGACCCTGAATGAGTTGCAAAACCCTTTCCTTGATATTCAATTGAGGTAAGATATACTACGTTCAAACACAGTTCCTACCGTTCCTCAGTACGTCGGCTGCTCCTCTCGTACGATGAGAGCGGAGAGGTGGACCGTCTCCTCCGCCGCTCCATGCTCCGTGGCGTCTTGTCAGAGGCTCGATCGCGGTCCCGGTCGCGGTCTCTGTCCCGGTCCCGGTCCCGGTCTCGGTCTCGATCTCGGTCCCTGTCCCAGTCCCGATCTCTGTCTCTGTCCCTGTCATAATCCCGGTCTCGGTCTCTGTCTCGGTCTCTATCTCGGTCTCGGTCTCGGTCTCTGTCTCGGTCCCGGTCTCTGTCTCGGTCCCTGTCCCGCTCCTTGTCTCGCTCCCTCTCTCTCTCACGTTCCCGGCTAACGGAGGGAGTGCGGGGCGTCAAAGCAGCATCTCGATCTCGGCTGCGATCTGTAAAGGGACAATGAAGTTAGATAAGGATATACAGAAAACGGCAAAAGTCAAAATGGGCAGTGTAGTGAACTTACCATTCGATTCCTTCTCCACCTGGCTTTTCTTTGGTATCCTGTATACCTCCTGAAAGGTTGGGCATAAGCTTGACTTCAAACCTCAGAATACAATACTATGATACTATGAATACTACTACAATACTAATAAACAATAGGCAGACACAGAGGAAACGTATCAATAAGCAACGTTAATACAATATCTTTATTTAAGCATGCAACCGTCTTTGCTAGTCTTTACCTTGAGGTCTTTCCAGCTGTCCAGGAGCCTGGCAGCCATGCCACTTATGTCCACAACGCTGAGCTGGGGCTCCTGGCTCCTTTCACTCTCCACATCTGAGACGCCCTCCTCCTCATCCTGAGAAGGGGTCCCCACCACTGAAGGCTCCACAGGGGCCACTGTGGTCTCAGACGTTGTGCTGGCCTCTGGGGTCTCAGAGCTGGGAGGAACATTCGTGGTAGATTCACCAGGCTGCTCCTCGCTGGCCAGAGATTTCTCTGCCTCTTTTGTCTCTGCCTGGACCTCCTCTTCCTCTGCAGGCTGCTCTGACGGAGCCTCAGTGAGTTCAGTTTGGGCGGGCTGACTCTCCGACTCTTGGGCTTTAAAGCTCGGCTGCTCTCCTTCTAACCCTTTCCTCTCCTCCGCTGCCTGACTGGTCTGCTCCTCCCCGCTCTCCTTCTGTACTTCACTAGTGTCCTTTAGATCCTCGACAGCATCCTTCGGCCCCTCAATCATCTCCTCTGTCACGTCAACGTGCTTTGTCTCCACCTCCATCTCCTCCATTTTGTCCTTCGCCTCCTCTTGTTGAGGTTGGAGTTGAATGCTTTGGCTCAATTCTGACACTTCCTGTTTCTCCCCATTCAACTCTTTGATTGGCTCCTCAACTGGTTCTTTTGCTGGAGTTGCAGCATCACTCACTAGGTCTGTCCTCACTTGTTTGCCATCTGGCAGTCCAGCCTGAGAGGATTCATCTTCCTCCTCCTCTTCCTCCTCCTCATCTTCCTCCTTCCCGTCAGATGCTTTGCTGGCATCAGAAAGTGCGCTGTCCAGACTGTTTTCGCTGATGATTTTGAGGCGGCGGTACACGGCCCGTTTGGGAGTGTCGCTGTCCAATTCTGGTCCCAGTTTGGCGGAGGAGCCGTCGGGGGTGTTGAGGGGCGTCTGGGCGCGGGACGTGCTCTCGCTGGAGTAGCCGTCCATCTCGGCAGGCGGTGGGAGTGTGTGCGTCTGTGCCCATCGTTGAATGAAGGTCAGCACTCTGCTCTCCTCCAACATGTTCTTGGTAGCGATGGGCAGCACAGATAGGGTCTTGATAATCTGTAAATAGAGCACACGGTTGACCATAACATCGCTGTGAATTTTAAAATTCGAGTTATTTCAGCGTGATGTGGTCACATTGCAACTACAAATCCTCACCTCAAACTGCAGCTTGACATTGTTGGCATTGTTGCCCTTGGCTTCAGACAGCTCTACCATGAAGATCCACAGCAACGACAAACCATGATGGTCAAGGAACTGCTTCAAGCATGATGGATTCTGAGTATCCTGTGTGACAAAATCTAATATTATTTACGGCAAACGAGATATCCAAACAAATATCTCACCACGTCGCCCAAAACATGTCACAAAAACAGACAATTTGTCGAGACTTGATACACAAAGTGTTTCGTACTTGAATCAGCTTGAGGCAGATGAGTTTCTGCTCCATGGTCTCCACCCGGACCATCAGCCGACAGAGAGACACGACCTCTTTCTCGTCATACAGGCCCTCTCCGTTCTCCAGGAGCGCCTCCAGCTCCTCATCCACCTGAAGGAGGAAAACGGCCCCTGCACATTAGCATCACAATCACTCTAATCAACAAGTACAACAATGGTACAGAAATAGAGGGTAGAGCCACGTTGACGCTGTTCATTAGTAGGGAGAGGACCCAATTAGTCAAACACAGGACATCAAACTATATAGATGGTTACCTCAATCAAAATGCTGGGATTGCCAGTTGAAATTAAGTTGGCTGACTGACCTTTAATACAGGCCAATAGATATCGACATAGCTGCTTCCTGTACAAGCACTAAGACAAAGTACACCAACTTAAAATAACCTATCTTTTGTGTTTTGAGTTATTTATGGAAGGGAGAAGTCACCGGAGCTCTCAGAGCAATTAGCCTGAAGCCTGCGCAAACCTGACCCAGTTTCAACCCAACACCATCAATGATGGTCATTGCTGTAGTGGAAACAAAAGCCCCTGCAAATAATTGCAGGTGTATGCAACGTGACCAGAACACTGACCGTGGTGAGAGCGCTCACGGTATCCTTCTTCCGGCTGCGCTCTTTCTTCATCTTCCCTCCAGCTGCTCGAACACTAACTCTGTTCTCCCCACCCAGGAAGCCTCTGCAGCTAGGAGCTCCACAGAAGCATTTCTGTGCCTCTTTGCTAGCGGGTGCAGATATAAGAAAGGTTAAATAACTCAGATTGAGACAGTCCAATCAAACGCAATGCAGAATTAGAGAAAACAAGTGATTGGGGAAGTTTACCCGTATCTCTGGAACTGGTAATCAAACGTCAGTTCTGTTCCTGCGGTCACCGCCTTGGTGGTGAAGAATCCAACTCTAAGTTGGCCGTTGACGGTCCACTGAAAGAGAACACAAATCGTCAGGTTGGACAGCATTTAACGAGGTAAATTGAACCGGTGTAGGCGGGGGAGGGGGCTTTCCAAAGTACCTTTTGAGTCTCACAGTTGGGCTCACAGCTGTGGTTCATGAATCGAGAGCAATTACCCTTCAGTGTCGCGTCAATGATCTGAAGAGACATAATAGAATGTTGAATATTTTGTCAACCGCTTCAAATACATAACGAACCCCAACAAAAAATAACATCCCCTATAAAATGTCTTAATTCCACACGTACCTCGTTATTCTTTAGAGACATGAAATAGTAATGGATGTTCTTGTTGCGCGCGTACTCTTTCACTCTTGTTTTGAACTCCTTGTGATCCAGCACCTCACCACAGTATTCCAGTACAAAGGTGTTTCTGAAAAGATTGCAAAAACAAACACGTTGAGAATGAACTTGCCCCTCCGCCAACAACCAGACTGTCTTAAGAACACTGCTGACCGTTTGACGTGTTCTTTATGTGGCATCATTAATTAAAGACTTTTTTTTAAGAGGCTTACGAAGACATGTCTTTAGCTGCTCGTAGTCCCCAGCCTTTGTCTTCTGTGAGAATAACCTCGAAGTCCGCGTGCTGTTTCATTTGAAAGCGCCGATTAGAGCAATACACTCCATTCAGGCACCGCGATGAGCTGGGAAGAATATATTAACAGAGGGGAGAAAAGTGAGACAATTTTTCCCAGACATTCATTTCCTGAATTGATTTGAAGATTTTGTAAGATTCTGTGTTAGATATGATTTATGTGGATAGTCATATTGCCCAAACCCTTAGCTGCCCCATCTCACTTTAGATAATGATAATTATTCAACAACAACAACAGAAGCTATAGGCTAATATGTAAGATAACAGGGTATCTAACCCACAGAAACTGTACAGTCATATGTATATTTGGACTAAACTCTTTTGTGGAATTATTTTAAAAAGAAATTTCCGGACATGTGTAAAACCCTGTAAACGTTTTAATGCAGTCAATTTGATACAGTAAAACCAGATGTGAATATCTTTGCATGGTCTTTTATAGCTTTATGGTAGGTAATACTGGCAAGTGACCACTAACCACTCAATCATCAGCAGCCGGTTCAGGCAGTCCTCGCCACAAGCCAACACGCCACGGGACCGCTCCTCCCTCGACAGCACCGAGCACTCGCACTGCATTCGTTTGATGTCTCGATGAGACTTGCTCTTCTTTCTGTACACAAAAATATTTAACAGCTTTCAGTTTAAGTCTGTTAAGACTGTTAATCATGAACGTATTGCATGCACAAACAATAACTTGTTATCCATCTATCTAAATGTTATCTTAGCTGAACAACACCTTACCGCTCAGTAAGATACAGGTTCTCCTCGATCAAGTCAAAATAAGGGGGCATCTTTTTAGCCTTGGAATACTCTCTCCATTTGTTGGAATCTTGGAAGTCTTTCAGAGTGAGTAAAGGACGCTCTGCTTCAGCCTTAACAGGCGGTTCCTTGGAGGCATCGTTTTCCCCATGACGCTCCCTTTTGCCTGCAGGCCCGGGTTCTGCCTCGTTGTCTGAATCTGACTCAATCTCTGGGCGCCTTTTCTTGGGAGGGCCCCTGCTTCTGTGGGGTCTCAGATTGTCTTCTCTGGGGGGATCAGGGATGGCAGAGCCCCTGCTGTTGCTACTTATTTCATAAGCTTGGACAAAGGTTGATGACCCTAGAGATTTAGGTCCATTGCATTCAACTGCTGTTTTACTAAGACCTAATGCTTTATCACCACCGTCGTCCTCGTGGTCATTAGTCAAGGAGTCCGGATGGACTTGACCTGCAGGATCCTGATAATGCTGAGGCATTATGTAGGCTGGTCTGCTGGTTTGCATGCTAAGGGATTGATGGGTCCATGATGCATTACTCTGCATGTACTCCTGTCCCAGAGAAGAGATTACCGTCTGTTTAGGGTTCGCTGACTGTGTCCCATAACTGCTATCCGGCTGCTGGTATGTACTGCTGGGCTGCTCTGGCTGAGAGAATTCCCAACCCAGGCTGAATCCATTTTTGCTATTGATATTGTCGGCCCTGGAGTAGTCATGGTGTTGGTAATGGGAGAGCATCCTTCCATCTCTAGCACTTACATAATGCTGTGTGTGCCCTTGCTCAGGCTGCCTGGAACTGTCATGGCTGTGGGCAAGACTCTGGTTCACTGTTGCACTAATCTTTGGTCTTTCATGGGCACTTTTATATGGATCCTTGTAAGGCTGGGCATTGATGGAGCTGGATCCCTCAGACTGACTAGTGCTATCAATCATATTGCTCTGAGACTGACACAGCGTGTTGTCGTGTCGTGAAGCACCGCTGGTCTTCTCACATGCGGTGGAAAGACTTTGATGCCTTTGTTGTGAACTGATTTGATTTGGGACTTTACTGTTATTCTGGTCAAGCGATTTACTAGCATGGTGCTGGTCTGAGCTACTCAGCGGACTGAATGAAGAGGCCGCCGTGTCCTGTGTGTCCAGTGTAAGGGAAGAATTCTTTGGCACGACCACAACAGAGTGTAATCGTTTAATCGCCTCTCCGCAATCAGAATCATACTCAGAGTCATCGCTGTCACTGGCCTCACTCTGTCCTCTTGACACGTCCAGATTAAGCGACTTTCTCTTACTCTGCTTGCCCTTGTGAGCACCGTCCTTCAAACTTTCGTCATGACCATCGCCGTTCCAACTGTGCGTCTTTGTAGCGTTGTCGACTCGTGAGGTATCGTTTACGTGCGGCGGCTCACCCGTGTTCTGACTCGCGGGGGGTTCCAAGTGAGAGTGACCGGAGCTGGTGCCACATGCGTCCGTCTGTGAAGGCTCACTTTGGCCTTTGTGCGCACTTTTCATAGAGGATATGCTGTCAGAACTGGTTTCCTGCTTGGTGAGCTCCGCTTGCTTCACTGTGTTGGAATGTGTCTCAGCTTCCAATCGTATATCATCTTTTATTCCAGATGACCCTTGTTGGCCGACTTCTTTAGAGAACTCTATTTTCTTGACAGAGATCACCTTTTTAACAGTAGGCTTACTCTCTGCACACGGTAACTTCTGTGAATTCTCACTGTCGGAGGTGTCCTGCCCGACAATATCCCAACGAGACTTTTTTGTGTTACTACTGCTTTTCTTAACCGACTCTGTGTTCTGTTGTCCACTCGTATGCGACAACTGATTCTCAGGCTCAGGACATGAGGATTCAGATTTGAGAGGCAAGCTTGTGCAAGACTGCATGTTGATAGTCACATATTTACTTAGTTGAATATTCTCAGGCTGACGGTTCTGTTGGACGTGGTATGCGACAGGTAAATCTGCTGTAAGTAAGGATTTTGGCCCCAATGAACACTGAACAACCTCCTTGTCTTGGCTAGATATTATGCTATCATTACTACTGCATACATTTAAGAGAGCTGCATTAGAGTCCACATGTGGTAGATTGCTGGAACAAAGACTTTCCTTTACAATAGCCAAGTCTACTGGGGAAGCATGTACATGCTTCAGGCTTCTATTGGAAACGCATGGAGAGGTTGCAGCTGAGGAGTCTTTATTCTCAACTTCAAGAATTGACTCAGATTCTTTTATTCTCTTGGAAGATGGTTCTTGTAAATCCGTATCAAGGGATGAGATCGTCTCCGTGGCATCCGTGTCGCCTTGTTCCGTTCTCTGGCATGCATCTTTTAGTTGGGAATCTGATTTTTCTTTTTCGTTCTGAGAGTGGGATTCTGTGGGGCTTAAATGCGTTTGTATCTTATTAGTACTGTGAAACGTGTCATTTGATTGTCTATCAATTACAGTTGTTTTAGCAGAGGACGTAAAGAGGGTCATCTGTTTTGACTCCGGCTTACTGGCTCTCTTCTGGGAGGCTATACAGATACCTTCAGAGCCCAAGCTTCTGTCTGAGACCTGTGACTTCCCTTTATGATCTGCCTCAGAGTCACTGCAGCTACTTTTCTGCCGTCTTGTGTCAGATGTTTGAGAGTGGGTATGCAAACTTGAATATGTGGATTTAACATTAGTCTCTGATTTGTGATGGGTGTTAGATTTACGGTGGTTAGACTCAAGTTCAGGAGAGCACTTCAACTGGGTATCAGAGTCTGACGTTCGCTTTGAAACCCTCTCAGACTTTGAGGATTGTGTTCTTTTATCCATCTCTGAAGAGTGGGGGGAATCCACAGATTTAGAGTCTTTCTCAGATTTTAAGTGGGAAGATGGTTTTGAGTCTTTTTGCGAGCTTGAATGAGCAGATGATCTGCTGGAGTCACTTGTCCTGGTCCGATTTCTCCTGTGGTCATCTTCAGAGTCAGAACTGTCCCGAGTTCTGTCGGTGCGGGAGCGAGAGCTTCTCCTCTCTCTTCGTGGAGAGCTCCTGTGTGACCTCCTCTCAGAATCATGATAGTATGACCTATCAGAGCGCGACCCTCTCTCACCTCTGGATCTATCCGATCTGGAGTGGGACGAACTTGTCCGAGAACCTCTTGATCTAGACCGTGATCTAGACCTGGACCTTCTGCGATCTTTGTCCGAACGAGATGAGCGTGATGATGTGTGTCGGGAATCACGGTCCGATTTTGAGTAGCTGGAGGACCGTTCACGGTTCTCTGACCGCTTATAAGAAATTTTGTCTTTTTCCTCGACATTTGACCCAGAGGAAGACTTTTTAGCCTCCTTGCTTCTATTGTCTGATTTAGTTTTACTTTTGAGTTCAACTGACTTGTGACTGGAAGACATCTTGACTGAATCACCATCAGATTCTGAGCCAGGAGGAGCGCTATCAGATTGGGATGTGGTTTTCCTTTTGCATACCATGTTATCCTGCTCAGTGCTACTAGAAGTCTCTATATCTTTTCCTGAGAAATCAATTGGCTTCTTGAGGATAGGGGATACCTTCACCTCAGAGGCTTCTGTGTGAGCTTTCTCAGGGGTGCAGACACTGATAATATTCTGAGACTGGGGTGTGGGAAATTCCATTTCACTTTTAGAAGGGGATTTTATCAAAACCTGTAGTTCAGGAGAGTTTGGCTCCTGTGGCACGATGCTAGGTGTTGGTGTCTCTTCAGTAACAGAAACACTGAGAATCTGCTTCTTGAAATGCATCTTTCCTAGGTCCATTTTAGGTTTAGGGGTTGAGGAGACCGAAGTTTGTGGAGAGAGAGTCTCTGCTATTGATGTTGGCACCACGGGTGACTGCCTGTCCTCAATTTTAATTTCTGCATTCTGCCCCATTTTTTCTTGAGAGACTGAGGTTGAAAGTGGCAAGGCAGGAGGTGGTTCAGCAAGAGACTTGTCAGGGCTGGAAGGGATGAAGAACAAGCTCTGCAGGGGCTTCTTTGTCTGAGAGAAGCTGAAGGACACTTTCTGACGACCCTGCTCCTCTAGGTTCACCTTCATCTTGGTCCCTTTAGGCAAGAGACGGCTGGACAACATAACCCTTGGGGAGAGGCTTTTGATTAGAGCTGCCTTGGAGAGGCCCTCTACCTTCACCTACAATAACAAAGAGACATTATAATTAAGACTAAACTAAATGACTTAATGACGATCAAATGTCAAATTAAAAACCCATGCCATGTGGTAACAGTAACAAAAAGGCAAATCGAAGCTTAAGACTTACGGAGGTCCCAGTCCCCTCCTCTCTGTGGTTATGCGAGGACATGTGAAGACAAGAGGAGAGAGAGAGAGCACAGAATTATCACAGGATATGGACAAAAATCAAATATCAAGATATTTTTGACCAAATACCTTGATATCGATATTGCGACAATATTGTAGAGACATATTTACACAATGAGATTTTTGATAAATAATCATCAGTAATGTGGATATAATGACCAAGTGGGTAAAGGCATATAATAGAACAGCTAGAACAGTCTGGTAGGTTCAGAAAATTACATCACTTTACTCTAATGCAGACTTTAAAACCAGGAAAAGACAACACTTATGCCATATCACGATATTACGATATCCAAAATCTAAGACAATATCTAGTCTCATATCACAATATCGATATACTATCAATATATTTCTCAGCCCTACTGGTGGCCAAGGCCCCAATAACGTAGGAAGAAAGAAAGATAAAAGTAATGGGGATTTTGGACTTGGACAATACAGGATATGAAACAACATTTTATGAGTCTTGCATGGAAAGGGGAGATGTAGGTCTATACATCAATAGCCTGAAATGGTGTTAGGAAAGAATATGTAACATTTGCCTTTTGTTTTTGTTTTGATAACCACATAAACAACAGAGGAACTGTGTAGGCTACACATACCTCTGCGTTACAGCCTTGGACAAAACAATAAGTAGCTTGATTTGTCCCACTTTTGACAGCTTAGGTTGTTTGTTTCCCTGGCGATATCTGGCAATGCTGATTTTATACAATTAAAGCCTGTCAGACAGTCATGAGACCAGATCAGTCATTAAGACCATAACATAACCATGTGAGCCTAAATACATTTTATTCTTAAGTAAGCTATAAAAGCCCAGTACAGATTAGTAGTTTTGTTATTAACCTCTTAAAGTTTCCACTGATGAAAATAGCCAAACCAAGACAACCAAGAAATGTATCCCTTTAGTCCAGAAAAATGTGTATGCTAAGAGTGTAACCAATTTAGAAAAAAGGGCTACGGCAACCAATTTAAAAACCTTGAGAAAGATAGATCTGACTGTACTATGTGTAATAATGCCAGGGATTCTTGAATTTTGTTCCTCACTCTTGTTCAATTAAACTGTGACTGTTTCCTTAGGATAAGCTACAATATGGGTGCCAGGACGCAACTGGGTCACTTATTCCTTTAGGATTTCTTTTTCCCTTTCCTTATGACCTTCGACATCTTTGTACATTTGCCTACTACTATTGACTGTGTCTGATTGACAGATTATGCCTGTTAGACCAAGAACTTCACTTCTTTTCAAAATAAAATTCACAGCAAATACAGAAGCTTAATTCTACTGGTAACACACAACTGTTTCACAATTGTAAATGCATGCCAATAAAGTTCCAACCATCACTATGTAAGCATGATTAAATCTATGCAATGGTACCAAGATTGTGCTCCTCCCTTAAGGCCAAATGCATAACAGGCCGATACACAAAAAACAAAACAATAGTATAAACACATTATAAAGTGGGGGTAATCACAGCCTTCAATGTCAAGCCACCATTGGGGGACGAAATAATGACAGGGCCTTTGCACAGCATCACCTTGAAATCTAACACATTCAACAACAAGGTATTACCACACAGATCAGCAGAGTATATACACAGCTCACTAAATCTTGGGGAAACAAATCGAAATGAATCCTAAATTGATATTAAACTAGGGTAATCATGACATTGTTTATGTGAATTGCATAAATAAATACCTGATCTCTGACTTGAGCAGAGCGTCCATTGAGCAAAATGTTGTGGGCCTGTAGAGGCTGCTGGACAAAATCAATCCAATTCAGAGAAATGGGCCCTCCAAAGTGATGTCACACCTGTCAAATAGAAAGATGGGGTATTGATTAATGACACATAGAGGTACTTTTGGCTGCAACATCTTACAGCTACACTGTTAGAAACACCCATAAAGTGTCACCATAGACATTGATGCAAATGCAAAGACTATTTTGCTTGTTTGCAACCAAATAATGTTGGTATCCACATGCATTATGGTGTGCACCGTCTGCAGTGGACAGTCTCTGCAGACCACGTAAGAACACACGTCTTAAACGGTTGAACATAAACGACTTGTTCTGATCTTACTGCGTTATGTATTGTTTCACAGTGGCCGTTGCACGTCTTGACATTATTGTCTGCCATGAATGGAAATACAGCGCCTTGGCTGTTTGTTATACGAATCATCTTACATGGCAGGGTTGCTTTGGCCTCACCACGTCGGGTAAAACAAAAACAAACGTGCTTAACGATTCAAAAAATTGAACTATCATGGTCGACTACTTAACGCTCTCCTAGATTGAGGAGAAACAAGGATGCAATGCAAGCTAGCCGAGAACAACAGATTTCATCACCATGACATGAAAGGATCAAACAATCTAATCTACAAAGTAAAAAAAGGATCTCCTTCTGTAAAAGTGATCGACTTGAAATAGTTAATGAATAACACATAGACCCAATTGTCGTAAATAAACCACGGTGACGACTGGAAATACATGATGAAGCTAGCTATAGCATGGCCTGTGGAGGAGGGCCAGCCGAAACACGGCCTTTTAAAAGTCGACTGGATGTCGCCTAGCCGATCAAATGTTGAGCTAACGTTGTTAAGCGATTATAGTTGTGTTATTTATCATAATTAATTACCAACAATACACGTTGTGTACGTGTAATTAGTACGCGACGAGGTGCCATTAGCCAACAGGCTAGTTTTGACTGTAATGTGGTTATTTACTAAACCCAGCGAAGCTAAATAAGGTTAAGCTAACGTGAACTCTTAGGCCATCTTTAAAGATAGTAACGTCCTGTGCTATGCCTTTTTTTGTTTCAGATCAGGGTTAATGTTAACAGGATAACATAACACGTTATGCTTCGGGGGATGTTATCAATATGGGGGTAATTATATACGTTTGTAAGCCCGTTTAACAATGTGCAACGCTAGTATTCGCTCCTAGAAATCGAAGAGCGTATATTCTCATAGCTAGCATCATTCTGCTAGCATCCAGCAGGGCTAGCTAGCAGGTAGCTAGCTTAATGCTACTAGCCTGCCTGCCATCTCTCGAACAGGAGCTAGAAGGAAGCTAACAAGCGTTAGATAACTCTTATGTTAGTTATTCGCGTTTGACTTGTAGCAACCGTATAAAGTTGTTTTTTCTCGTATAGTCATCTACGTTAGCTGGCCACGATGAAAAAGCTGTTATTTTGCCCAATATTATGAGCACCGAGGGAGGGTTTTAATGAACGCTTCCGTCTAGGGAAATAATGGACCAGTGTAACCCGGCTTCACTAGCATGCTAGCTAATGTTTTGTCTCTGGTTGTTTTGTAGCCCAGGTGTTGTTTCCAAAAACACGGCCAATAAACAGCAAGTCGACACGATAC
Source organism: Polymixia japonica (assembly GCA_900302305.1). NCBI lineage: Eukaryota > Metazoa > Chordata > Actinopteri > Polymixiiformes > Polymixiidae > Polymixia > Polymixia japonica. The sequence goes on from OMKK01063735.1 coordinate 14,527, forward strand.
TCACTTTATTGGGTGTTCCGTGTCATAAGGCTCCCCCATTTTCGAAGTCACCAACAGTCGACCCCTTTCAAAACCACCAAACAATGTGTGCCGACGTCAAAAATCCATGCAGGGTTTCTCCAAAAAAATGACCCCCGGCTCACTGGCTCCGGCGCTGCGCTGCAGCCTGCTCGGCTTGTTACCGTTCAGCTAACGCACTTAGCCGCTAGTGATCCAGCCAATAGCTCGGTGCCAGGTTTACACACTCAAATAAGAAGAGAAGTGCATGCAATCGGAGGGGGGCCGGTGGCGTGTAGTATGTGATAGTTAGTTCAAAACATGGCCAGGTTTGTTCCACACGCCGGTGTCTTGCAGGCTGTGGTTTTGCTCTGTTCAACATCACATGATGAAGGAACGCAGCTGGCGCCAACGCTGAGGTCTACGGCGGGGTACGAGGTGATATGACACTATCACTACCAGCAAGTACAACGATGCTCCATGCCTTTGTGATAATAGGATGGTTTAGGATTTTTTTGCATTAGCTTATTACCGCCTTATAAACGTAATAGTGTTAAATAAACTAATTAGAACCTTTTGGAAAGACCTGAAAGGTGACTATGTCAACAGTTATTGTCCACGTGGGTCAGTGTGGGAACCAGCTAGGCTGGAATAGTGGAAACTCACTGCCAGGTTTCAAAGCCAAAGCAGATACATCAACAAGGTGAGGTGATAAAGGCATTCAAACTCACTTGCAGTGTCCCCTTCGGATGACTAAACTAAAGCATTATATTACAGGTGTTCATTCAGCAGCAGAAATAAAAGGTTTGCAGTTGTGTTTATTGTCAGTGAACCAAAGGCGTTGTGGATTGCGGAACAGTTTATGAAGACCAGATACGGTGTTTTCTTCTTGTTGAAATTCTCCACATTTTCCCAAATCACTGCCATGGTTTACATTGACCTTTACAGTGTGTTTTTTAACCAGAGTCCTAGACGGCATGGGCGGCATGGCTCAGGAGGTAAAGCGGGTCGTCTAGTAATTGGAAGGTTCCTGGTTCCATCCCCAGCTCCTCCAGAGAGCGTGTCCTTGAGCAAGACACTGAGCAGGTTGGCACCTTGCATGGCAGCCTCTGCCATCAGTGTATGAATGTGTGTGTGAATGGGTGAGGCACATGTTGTAAAGCGCTGTGACTGGTCGGTAGACTAGAAAAGCGCTATATAAATGCAGTCCAGTTACAGTTCCAATATAGGGGGAGTAACTGGACTTATGGTGAGTGAAATATTGAATAAAATATGGTTAATTTTAATATGCTAATGGAATAAATGTGATGTTATTCCATTAGGCCCATTGAAATTCTTGTTAGGCTGGACATTAATGGACATTTGGGTCAAGATAGTAATGGATGAGCAATGAGCAATGGAGGCTGTATGTAGAGCAGCTGAGAGAATACACTTACTATAGTGGAGTGATGATGCTTCACAGCCTAAATGGGGGAACAGGATCTGGTATGTAGGTTTGTAGTAAAAGAGAGTGTTTAGCCGTGCCCAGCAGTTAGAATACACTATCACGTACTGTATGTCACAAACTGTCTTCGTGTGTTCATTGGGATTGGTGCCATGGTATTTATCTCACCTTTCAATCCTAGGATTTAGCTCACAGTTGTGTGAGGAAATCCGTGACACATTCCCTGCAGGTCATATTTTAACTGGCTGTGGCCCCATATCAGAGTGGAGAAAGTCCACTACAATTCTGTGCTGAGTCTAGCCTCCCTGCACAGGATTTAACCATTACACTTATCAGTAATATATCCACTGAAAACAGCACCTATAAACTGTAGGTGATCCTAGAACACAGATCCTAGAACACACAGTCATGATGTAGTGCTCCTCGTTCTGCAGGTCTGCTGATACTTCTGTTTCACAATGGTAAGACTTTGACCTTTTGCTCAGACACTGCAATGGGGGTTTGGGAATCTTACAGAACCTTACTCTTCAGGAGTGTCTACAGCAGGATCCCTTGAAATCATTAATTCACACACTGTCTGGTCTTATGCTGCCTGTCCAGAGCCTCACCCCTACCAGGTAAAGTAGAGTGGACACAACAAATGAGAATGGGTGACCTCTATATTGTGATGGATGAGCAATATAAATTGCACTTTTGCTGATGCTGTTACTGCTGTGTTTGAGTGTCAATACAACGGTCTCTGGAAGTCTAAATTGCTGATGCAAGTAGTTCCTTTGACACCCCTCTAGTGGCTGGAGTTTAGGTTCAGAGCCCTGGGAGCTGTCTCTATGTCCCACACCTGCTGCCACATTCCTACACACCACTCAGGCCTATTCTAGGTGTGATAAAATACACATTATGATGTCTGTCATTAATTCACACTATCCATGAGATTTTGAGTAAATTACTGCATTTTATTCCTCTGTCATTTTTAGCGTGAGGACACAGCGGTGTCTAGCTCCACTGACTTCATCTATTGGATAAACATCTTAATGATTAAATGGAAGGTACAAGTCAGTTTAGTATTACAATTCTGAGTGCAATTTTATACATTTTCAATAGTTAATTTCAGACCTGAACAACAGGCTGGGAGGTTCCTCACACCTCCTTACAGTGTGCTCCAACCACAACAGTGTTTCTAGTCTTCTGGACCATGTTGTTCAATGATCTAGAGAAATGCTGCAAGTCGGAGCCTACTTTCATTGGTACCAACACTATGGTGTGGAAGCATTAGACTTTGAGCTGGCCCTTGAGACCTATGAGGCCGAGCTATTATACAGGAGCATGGCTGCCAATGATAGCCTATATTTAAGTTTTAATTTGTAGTTTTTATTAAGAATATGCTGCATCCTTCATGGTCTGGGGGTACTTGGGTGGACTGGAGTGAAATATTCTGTATTGTATATTGAATTATATTTTATTTTAAATCTTTGCTGTTGTCACGGGTCTCTTGTAGAATAAAGTTTTAATGTAAATTTTGTTTCGTGTCCTCCACTGGGGCAGTCAAAAGCAGACATGCATATTCTAGGGCTGATAATATTGACGTGTGCCGCAGCAATCACCGCCCACAACAGACGGTCCGGCGTCGTAAAACGAACACACCCGCGAATCCACACACCCAACCTCGGCGAAGAGACACGAGGCCGAACGTAACCTGATTCAAGTTCAATTTCCTTTTTTCCCCCTGAGAAATACACTTTCTCTGTACTAGTCATTTGTGTAAGTTTTTGCCCGTTTGCTAGGTATGGTGTGATTCATGATAGGCCAATTTTTCTTTACCACGGGTTATAGCTAGTCGCTAATTTAGATGGTACTAAAGGCCTAGCTAACATGCTAAGTAGATGGCTAACGTTAGCTGAACTAGACGATGCTTTCTATCTGCAATGTTAGCCCGCTAACGCTACACTAGATTAAATACATGTACCGTTACAATGGTTTCAACTGGGATAGTTACTCGTTAATTGCTATTATCTAGTACATATAATTGGAGAAACACTACAGTGTTCCTCGGGTAATGTTGTATTAGCCATGCTAATATTAGCTATAGCCATGTTTGCTAACTAACATTAGTTGCTTGACGTTTCTCTTAGTTAACTGGCTAAACTGTATTCGTTCATCGCTACATTGTGTTGTAGTTAAGCCAGTTAATGTTAAATGTGTCATTTTTTTGTGTTTCATTTTCAGGTTACGTTGCTGGTGCCGTGTTGCAGGTCTACTATATTTATATTATAACACCAGTAACGTAAAGCTTTGTGTGCGTTTTTTTTTTTGCGATTAAAAGGGCCAACGTTGACACAGGTAGAAAGATTTAGTGCTAGCAGCTACGTGTTGTATTTGACCAGTATCCAAAGTCTGAAGTGTTGGTGTTTTGGTGTCTGGTCGAGGACTGGAAAGCATAAACGCTCCCATTCACTTTTAAATTCAATGAAAAATATGGTCATTTGAACCGTCTTTCATTTGTCTTGGTCTAGATTTTGCCATGGTTTATATCTGAAAGTGAAGAAACTAAACTACATCTGTGATTACCTTGGTTGTTTGATAAACATCTACAAAAGTTATATCATATTGAAACTCAATTGTGCCACTAGTGCTGTCCTACAATAAGATCTGGTGGTAAATTATGGATTGTTAAACTGGAGTCCTGTTGAGCAGTTGGTTGGATCACAGACAGTGCTGATATAATACATGTCTTTTATTTGGTCTTCAGTATAATGTGTCACCAAAGCATGTTTGTTTGCCTCATAGCATGACACGTGGGCGGTTTAGTGTTGTCATGACCTGGGAATAGTATACTGTCAAGTTTATTGCTTTGTATAATGGTTCTGTATACTGGTGTTGTTTTGGTGAGATGTTGATTTCTGTAAATCAGAAACCATAACTATGCTTCAAATGTCACAACAGGTGGTTCTAATAAAATGTTTAAGGTGTAGAGATCATACATATGTTTCCTATTCACTGGTTTGTTTATAGAATTGTACTAAAAAGTATTTCCAAATGCACATCTTTCATGCATATGTCTTAAGGTCAGTGGTTCTCAAAACAATTTCCCGTCAGAATTTTTCAAAACTATTTGAAAGGTTAATTGTTCGAAAATTAAATGGGTTCTGGCTTGTCAGTGGTTTAAAGGTATGCATTATAATTTGAAATGAGGCTCCTTAATAGACGACTGTCAGAAGACAACTCGATGGTAAATTGATTATGTTCATGTGCTAGCCTTTGGAGTTTGATCGGAATTATCTCTTGTCATCTAATAGTGTGATTGTAAGAAGTAAATTGGCATCTTGTTACTGTTTCTACATTTCTACAGTTAGTCTGGTGATACTGATAAACTATGTTTTGATTTAATAGCAAACTATTCACTGTAGCTGGATTATTTGTGACAAATACAAGTGGTTATCGGTCGGTAAAGAGGTGTGCACTATGCTCATGTTATGATTCAGATAGTCTGGTTAATGCATAAAAAGGCAAGTTCATACAATTCTTGAATCCTGGAATCCTCTCCAAGGGCATGTAAAATGATTGGGGATAACAATGTTGCTGGACCGAGGATGGACTTTCTTGCAGCTTCTTTTAAAGAATTTGGTGGTTTGGCTGTTTGTTGCTTTCAGCCTATTGCCAGCCATATTGTCGTTTCTTAGAAGTGCTTTTTGGCTGGACTGCAACAGTGGGGCCAGCCATATAAACGTCACTGTCTGTCACTGACTGGCTGGCAGTCACATGATTCCGATGACCTGCGAAGTTCAGACGGAGGGCAGGAATTGAAAAGCAGAGTGGACGAGTTGGAGGAAGGCCCGTACTGTGCTAGTTTAGACAATATTACGAGAGAAAGGTATAAACAGAAAATCGCAACATATGTTGGACGTGATCCTTATGTTATGAAGACCTCTGCCCTCTAGCGACAAGGCTTTTGGCCACAATTTCGCACACCAAGGGTGGGAGATACCACAAATTTTGGTTTAGATCCAATGCCAAGTAATACTAAAGAGGAGCAGTCTTGCTGCGCATGTGTGTTGTTTGACAGTGAGCGCGCACAGGAGCGGCTTGCATGAAACTTGATTGAATAGAAATGTAACTTTGGATGGACTTGTGTGATGGGAATGTTGTTTGTAGCCCAGATTTTACTTGACTAATCCAGCTGTCATTTCAATACATGAATGGCAGATAATTTATCATGATACTGTATATTGAGAGTGAGACTATCCAGCCAAGAGTGAGCGCTGTATGTCGGTTTATCACATCTGTTCATCATCCTCATCTATTGAATTTTGCAGTCTAATCTCTTTTAAAGCCTGCTGCTGTGGCCATGATGCATTTTAATGTACTCATGTCCTATATTACGATCCCACACCACTGTTCAGGTTCAGTGGTGTTATGTTGGAATGAAAGTTGAGCTGGAGAGGCTCTGTTGGCAATAATGTTATTCTGTACCCCTCTGTCTGCAGGTGCTGTTGTTTGTGCTTCAGCATGGCGGTGGTCATCCGTTTACAGGGACTCAGAATCACAGCAGGTTCTGAGGATATTCGCAATTTCTTCACTGGCCTCAAAATTCCAGATGGTGGGGTGCATATTATTGGTGGGGAGCAAGAGGAGGCTTTCATTATCTTTGCTTCAGATGAAGATGCAAGAAGGGCCATGATACGTTCGGGGGGTTGCATTAAGGGTTCCCCTGTTAACTTGCTGCTGAGCAGTAAATCGGAAATGCAGAGTATTCTTGAGGAAAGTACAAAAAATGCAGAGCTGGATCACAAGAGGTCACTTAAGGAAGGTTCAAGACGACTTGAAATGGATGTTCCAGGGGGAGCTAGGAGAGCTGGCCACCCTGAGGCAGGTAGGAGATCAGGTAGCAGATCAGGTCATTCTCCTCATTCTCCTACCCCCCGGTACCGGAGGGCTGTGTCAACCAGTAATGATGACTTGTATTTGCTTCTGAAAGGAATGCCTTTCTCTGTGACAGAAAAGGAAATCGGTCACTTTTTTCATGGTTTACTTGTTGATGGGATCATCTTGATGAAAAATGCACGCGGCCAAAACAATGGGATAGGTCTTGTCAAATTTGGAGCAAAGCAAGATGCAAGAGATGGCCTGAAGAGGGATCGGGAATACATTGGGTCAAGGTTTGTGGAGGTTTATGCAGCAACAGAAGAACAATGGCGTGAGGCTGGTGGTAACGTTGCAGTAGGTGTCAACAATAATGGCAAGTTCGGAAGGGGGAAGTTGCCATCACACACTCAAAGGCATCCACAACATCGCCCAAGATCGCGATCACCTTTGGCCCAACGGTCCAACTCTCCTTCCAATGAGGAGTTCTGTGTTTTGTTGGAAAATCTATCCTACTCGGTGCAAAAAAGGAACATAAAAGAGCTTTTCCATCATGCAAGACTTCAGGATGACCAAATTCTGTACCTTTTTGACAGTGATGGGAGAAGAACAAGATCTGTATTTGTGTTGTTCAAGAGTCTTGGGGACTATTGTGCTGCCTTAACTCATCATAAAGAAGAATTCCTCAACCGATTTGTTTATATCTCCCCTATCTCAAGAGAGAAAATGATCTCCATACTGGAATGTGGTAACATGAAGGATGGACCTCCTGCAAGGTCTGGCAGGCCTTCATATCAGGAAGGTGATCATTATGACGCTGAGAAAGTGTGTCTCTATGTGAGGAATATGCCTTTTGACGTGCGTAAAGTTGAGATCATGGACTTCTTCCTTGGGTTTAATATAACAGAGGACAAAGTGGTCTTGCTGCATGACCAAAAAGGTGCTGGTCTTGGAGAGGCTTTGGTTGTCTTTCAGTCCGAGGGAGAAGCTATGAGTGCTTACTCTCTAAATGGGCAAAGGTTTCTTGGGTCAGAAGTCCTGTTGAAATGCATTTCACAGTCTCAGATGCAGGATTTTGGTATTGAGCCTCCAGCGGTGCAGGAGCCAGTGCTAAGGGAGGAGAGGTACTCGGCCAGGAACAATGAGGCATCCTATCATCCTGGTGACACGGAGTACCCAGACTTAAGAATCCCTCCTGATAGTAATATGCCAATGACTAATTTGCAGGTTCATATCCCTGGAGGCAGCAGTTATGATACTTATACAGTAGGCCCCTATCCTCCACAAGATGGAGGTAATGGATCAGTTCATGGAGGCCTTGGGTCTCCTGCACATTTTGATGGTCCAACTTGTCTAAAGCTAGTTAACCTACCGTCTCAAATCAAAAGTGATGAAATCTATGACTTTTGTTATGGATATCGTGTTATCCCTGGATCTGTCTCACTGCAGTATGACAAGAATGGAATGCCTAAAGGCTCTGCAACAGTAGTGTTTGAATCCCGCCAGGAAGCATTAACGGCAGTTAAAGAACTGAGTGGAAGACCAATAGGGGCAAGAAAAATACAGCTGGTTTTTGTGTGAAAATAGGATTGCTTTCCATGGTGTCTAACATGACTTAACTCTAACAGTATGGTTTGGACATATAACAAATATGTTCTGAAAAACTGGTTGTTCAAGGCAAGTGATTTGCTTTCCTTTTTTAAAATTTGTGGACTGGCCCCAGCAATATGAACGTGAACACAGTGAACTTACCAATTTTATTTTTGTCCTTTACAAATTTCTTGTGTTGTGATTAGGAGACATAGTTTGCCCAGTTAACATGGTTTTTGTATGCGATACTTGTCCTTCAGTGAAATACTAAAAACAAGGTATTTTTCTCATTGGAATGCTAGGGTTTGCTTAACTTGCACAATTTCATTGAAAAAATGTATGTAAATATAATTTGGTAAGTAAATTCTCACTGTTGTAAAAAAAAAAAAAGTGCAATTCTGATATAAATGCATACTTTTGAATTATGTGACTCATTTTTTCACAGTACTATCATTTCAAATGCAAGTTATTTGTCACCCCACATAAAAACAGTATTTCTATCTTGTGTTGAGTGGATTACTATTTGATCACTTTTGGCTTCCATGGGTTGGCCTATTCAATGTCCATGGTTGTCAATCGAAGTACCAAAAAAAAGGTATTTAAAACGGTTACCAATGATGTGATGCTGCCGCTCAAATTCTCAGTTTTCCTTGACAACGCCCAGGTGATGTACCAGCCGCCAGTAGGTTCACTGAAAACCATAAGCGTTCATAACAAGAATTGTGTAAGAACTGAATAACTTACAAATTATGTGTTTAAAAGAGACAAAAATTTTAGTTTGACAATAACACTAATTTGACAGGTTGTATTTTAAATTAAAAACGAGTTCTAGGACCTCCAAAATGTTTTTGCTGCATATTTTAAAAATATTAAAAACTGGTGCCAAAACTGATGTACTTTGATGGGGTACAGCCTATTGAGGATTACACAAGCATAGTTCTGGAGGAAATGTCCACACTCAACCACAATTAGTGTCATATTTTGAGTTTGTTCTCAATCCAGCAGTTGGGGTTTCCTGCCTTGTCTCAGCATTACCATCACATTTAATATTTCTTGTTGAAATATAATTATATTATGTAGGCAATATTTTAATATTTGAGAGTCTGGTGCAGGTATTCAAGCTTTCCTATCCTGAAAAAATGTCTAATTACTCTGTATTGTCAAACGCTGGACATTGCCTACAGGATCCAGACATTTCACACTCATCAACATGGTTGTGCTACCACGCTAATCCGCCCTCATCAAATTCAAAATATAACGGGATTCGTTTGGCTTCAGTCAAGTTTAACTCTAGAGACTAATAGAATTAACATCTATAAAATGGAAACTTGCGCAGCTCTATAGAGGCACATTCTTCTACAGTAAACCCAGTGGCAGACTCGGGCTGTTTGAAGGGCAGGGACGAAAAATTAAAAAGGGCACCTACTGCAAGACATGGGGCCCCACCAGCACACAGAAAGCTATGCATCACATTTCATCCACCGGAGGGGCTCTTCTCCATTAGAGAAGCACTTTATTGGGCACTCTCACCTCTAGGAGTTCCCTATACAGCATTGCATCCCATTTTCTCTACTGGTTAGGACACCCTTTGGGACACTGTCGTTTATGGGCGGCATAGAGGACACTTCATAACGGCACCCTTTTCCATTGGAAGGGCACCCATAGGGAACGTCAAATTTAGACCATTGTAAAGGCACCTTTTAGGGCATTTCATCACGTTTTCTCCACTAGAAGGGCAGTCATTAAGACACATATTGAATTTTCTTGCTCTAGAGGGCACATCCAAGGCCATAGCCAGGATTTTTCAAATACTGAGGTCAATCACAACTCAACCCCCAAAACACAAATCCTCCTATATTGCCCACCTGACCCACCCCAAGGTCAAAAGAAAGACATAAGTAAAAACGAAGACAAAAACAGATCAGTGTTGGTAATGACACTTTTATTTTCTTCCCTCATTCTCATATTATATCCTCATTAGTGGGCTAGCTATGTAGCTAGCACACTACTGTTATTCCCACTATTTATTTCTTTATTATTATTATGCACTTTTTGTGTACTCCTTAATACTTTGTCGTACAGACTTCATTCAATGTTTAAAACGTTCAGCTACTTTTGTAGTTTTATGCTCACATTCAACTTTTTAATATTCTTTATAATTTTTTACAGTATTTAAGTTTTAAAAGTCATTTTTTCCCATAG
>OMKK01063766.1:0-15850 GCA_900302305.1 Polymixia japonica
TCTTCTTTCACCTGGAATGACCATCTCCTTCCCGACCCACACACATCCCCAACCCATTGTCCGCTGAACGGAACTGTCTCCTCCGACCATCTCTCCCTGCTCCTACTCCTCTTTCCCCTCCCCTCTCTCTCTGTCTCGCTAGGAGGACCAGCTTTCCTCCCTGGGTTCTGCAGACCCCTGTGTGAAAACTGAAGGTGGAGGGGGGGGTGGTGGTGGAGGAGGAGGAGGAGGAGTAATCGACGATCAAGGCCCCAGAGTTTCCTCCTCGGGCGTCCCCTCCGACGGCTCGCCCCGCAACGGAGTCCTCCCCCAAACCGTAGACCCTCCCTCCGAACCCACCTCGCCTCAGCGAGCTAGTCAGAACGGAGAGCTCCGTGGCAACCAAACACCATCCGTCACGGCGACCTCACAGGCGACCGGGACCACGGCGACAGCAACGACGGGCATAGCGGGCGAAGGGGGAGCAGGTCAAACGCAACACTAAAGCCCAAATCAGAGAGAGATGACGCAATTAAAAAAAAACAAAAAAAACAAACAAACAAAAAAGAGAAAACTGCTGTTCCCATCCTTCTTCATTTAACGAAGCGATATTTTGCAAATATTTCCCCCGTTGATATTCTTTTTGTTGAAGCGAGAGAGAGAAGAAAAGTACGTAGGAGAGAGAAGTTATTGCACGGTTGTCGCACAGTGCAAAACGCATTAAACACACAGCAAAGGGCTCTTCAACAGACACGCGTTTTCCTGACGCTCAGACCAAGCATCGGTATCAGCATCACTCTTGCAGGACAAGCTAGTGATTATCTCTTCACACACTGTAAATTGTTTGAACCGGTCAAACAAAGCAGTTGACATACAGGTATTTAGTTGCCATACCGAGCCGATATGTGAACATCTGCTTTGTGTGCCCATTGCTTGTCTGTGGTTTCATGAAAAGAAAATATCACATGTAATAATACTGACAATATTACAAGGAACAAGCGCTATAGAATGTCTCGCACCCCAAAGACTTCTCAGTAGCCGATAGACTAGTAGTGCTATATGACAGCTCATGCTATCCCTTGAACCCGTGGGTGCAGGTTTATTAATTATACCTGTACTCAATATGCCAGCTTGCAAATTCTGTAGGTAGAGATAGTAATGTATTCTGGCTTCCTTAGTGCCTTTGAGTGTATTTCAACAGGGTTATCAAATAACTGACAGAGGTTACAGAGGGAGGTCCGAATTAGCTTTGCTTTTTACGAGACATGGACTGAGGGCTGGGGGAAAAAAAAACAAAAAACGAAACTCCAGAGATCAAGTGTCGAGTGTTTTGAACGACAAAATCATTGGAAGATGTGTAAAGACATTTTGGGATTTCTTTTTTTTTTTTTTTTTTTTTTTTTTTTTTCAATCTAAGGGACTCCTTGTTTTTTGGTTTTTTTTTTGGACTGAGCTTGTGCAATTTTTCTCTTCTCAATCTCAGAACCGATATGTGATCAACTGGTGCTAAACAGAAACAAAATGGTGCCATTATCATGTCTACCACAGCACTGCCTCTTTCATTCTTCAATCACTGTCTTTCTCTCTCTCCAGCTGTTTGTCTACGCTAAGACATTTCTGTTCTATGTGTTTGTATTTGTCTATGTCTTTGTGATCTGTGCGTCCCTCTGTGTTTTTATGTCTAAAGGGGTAGTAGGGTCTTCATGTCAAGGTTTTGGTACGTACACTCCTCCAATCTCGGATTTGATATTAATAAAAGCAGCTCCGTAAAAAAATAACTAAAGAATGGCCTGGAAATGAGGGATAGGTTATTGCATATAACTGTTAGACTTGTTTCATAGTTGTGGTGACCATTCCCCAAAATTCAGAAAGTTTACAAAGCGAGCGGCCATTTTAAGAATGACGTTGCTTTGAATGAAATGGATAAAGGTAATGCATTGACAAGTATTAAGGTCTTATTAAACACTGGTATGTACTGTGTTTATGGTACAAAGGTTTGCGTGGTAACATGATTAGCAATTTTTTTTTAATTAAGGATAACATTTTAAAATGCCAAAATCTGTAATTTTATTGTAAACTTCAGGTACAATTCTAAGTAATTGAGATTCCATTAACGTTTTTTGCTTTTATTGATATGGTATGTGACTCTTTTTAGGCACTTACAGCATAGTTCAAACCACTTCAGTGCAGTCACACTGCAAGGAAAGATACATTTTGTCACTGAAAATATTGCCCGTACAACATGTTAACTCTAACCATCTTGTTCACTGTCAAAATTGTCATGTCTTTAAGGAGAGGACTATTTCAACTATATAACTTTGCTGTAGCCAGTTAAAGCCAGTCAATTCTAGCCATTAAGTGGCTGGGATACAGAGTATTGGCATCCTTTGGCCAGTAGACTAGAGTCATTATCCAAATCTCTATGAGACATGAAGATACTGAGATACTTTGAAAACTTTGGAAAACGTCCACAACACCTGTGTACTAACCACAAATTGGACTTTCCATCCAAAATGAGATATCAAGCATTTGAAAAGCGTAAAACCTATAACATGACTGACAACAGAGTTACTTCTTGAAGGATAGAAGGTAACTTAAGTTCTCGGTTGACAAAATGATAGCATATTTGCAGAGTGAATCCTCTGTAAGTAAAGAACATTGAAGGATGAACTTCAAGTTAGGATTTTTTTTCTGAAATGGACACAGCTTTTTAGAAAGGAACTCACAATTTCTCGTGTAAATTCCTGAAACGTTAGTTTTTGAAATCTTTGTAATGTCTTGCCATATCCCTTAATTTTTGTGTATGAACTGTCCGTTGTAAAGTTTGTCTAAATGTGATTTGTTTTCTGTCTCTGTAGTCCCACACTGGTGTCACTCTGCAACAACTTGCTTGGTATTTCTTAAGAAGTACAGGTAGAAACCAAGAAAAGTTGGAAGAGCTTTGTAGTGTTGGCCATTTTGATGTTTTGAGAAAACTTAATCATTTGCTGTCAATGGGTCAAAATGGCCGCTTGTGCTTTGTTGGTCAGTACTAGAGAATCAGCCATAAAAGAGAAAAAATGAGATTCACAAATAGAGTGAATATTGAATTGTTAAACCACTAAATGTTAATAATGCTACCAATGTTACACAGGGAAAGATTGTTCGTCTTCTATTTTTTCACGACAGGTCGTAGGGCTACTTTTTCCTTGTTAAAAAAAAAACGTGTATGAGTAATGAGCGTACAATTTAAAGGAGGCTAGGTTTCAACATCAGTGTCTCGTAGAGACGTGAGATGATCTGTGATTGAGAGATGAATATTGCCATGAAAAATACCTCAGTGACATATAATTGAGAGACTCAGGTAAACAAGCAATTGCCTCCGAGCTGAACACAAAACTGAGAAAAAGAGATGAGTCCATCTTTGGAAAGACTGCCTTCAGATAATTGGTCCATCTAGGATGAGATCACCTAGCTATGCTTCAGTAGCACCTGATCAAGCACCTCCCTCGTTCCTTCTCTCTCTTTCTTTTTTTTTCTCCCCCCTAGCCACTCACAAAGCTTCGTGGAGGACAATCTGGAACCTAATTGGCTGATGCGCCACGGGCAGTCCACAGGGTGGCACAGCCAAATGTCAAGGGCCCTCTCCCGCGACGCGATTGGCTGACAAAGGGAGAACTTGGGCCAATGGTCCCGTTCCCTTTGCTCAAAGGATGGTGCAGAGCCCCAGCGAACCATGTAAGGATCTGCTGGGGTTATTTTTACCCTACTTTACTTGGGCCCTCTCTCTCTGATTGGATCACTGGATTTTTATGTATTTGACGCTTTTTTTTTTTCTTTTTTTTTTGATTGGATGTACGGTTTTTGTTCTGAAGACAGGCCCAACATATAATGGTACTTGTTGGCCTGCCAAGCATGTGAAGAACAGCTATGCAGACCGATCAATCAGTAGAACTGACGGAGGGCGCGTTGCTCACAACAGGAGAGAGGGAGATGTATCGTACTGTGGATAAGATGTATTTCAAAGGTGCTTGACTCTTATTTTTCAGCGAAAGCTCATTTAATTTCAAAAGCTTTTCTTTCCTCTCTCTAATAGTCTTTCTCACACTTCCTATTTGATTCCTCGTCATCGATTCACTCTATTTACCTTTGTGGAATTCTTAAAGCGTTATTTAACCACTCCATTTTACTGTTTTAGACATACTGCTTTATACGTTTTTTCAATTAGTTCTCAGTTCATAGGTTTAGCTCTTCCGTTTGAATCTATTTCAGACTTTGATTTTAAGGAAACTAAATATGCACAGCCTACACAAGTGAAACTGCTTCAAAAAAAAAAAAATCTTGCTTCAATTAAAACATTGAAAACTGGACAGAATGTTATTTATATTTCTATGATACTGATTATTCTTACCGTAGTACAAAAAAACAAAAAACTCTTCATTATAAATCTTCCGGAACATATATTTATTTCTTGATAAAGATAGAAGCCTCTATCTAATGGAAGTTCATAAATGATCCATTTTATATGAAACCCAAGTTTTTCTTATTAAGACAATCTTAACGCAGCGCCGAGGAGACTCCTAGGACTCTTAGGACCGAGACGAAAGGGACAAACTCGTGTTTTAACCTGCTCCCCCTTACAACGATTTGCACGTTGCTGTGACCTGTGCTCCTCTTGACTTCTTGCTTATAATCATTCTAAGATAGATACAAAAGTGGATGGATGATGTTTTTCCTCCTCCCGACAGTCGCCACTGGAGCTCTCCATTTCTGGACGATCTTGAAACTCTTTGAAACAAGGATAATCTTACCGCCATTTTATTTTGTACGTCCGTTCAACTATCCGTCTTTAACTGAGCAGCGGGGGAATTGACGAATTCTTTGGTGTGGCCGTTTTGACAGAATCCTGAGGTCGATTTGCTGTAAACCTCCCTGTTTATTTCTATGAATGGACTCCACTGACATCAACCCGAGTTGAAATCCCTGCCATTTCCACCTATAATCACTGAGAAGATGACAGAGAGAGAGATATATTAGAGGTTCTGCCCCAAACGAGTGAATGTGTCTGTATATAAGTGTGCGTACCTGATCAATCTTTGTGTATATACTGGATACATGTGTATATATAGTATGTCTATGTGTATATACAGTTTGTTTGTACATGCAGAGTGTATAGTTATTTTTCCTCTAATGTTTCTCTCTCTATATGAATAGGTATTCTCAAGTTAACAATATTGAGGCATGGAAAGTTTTTTTAAGTGTATGGATAGTTCTCAAAGGCACTTTCTGTGTAGACTCAGAATATCAGCAAGGTCTGTTACTTCGCTGCGTTCTTGAAGCTCTTATACAAAAAGTAACTCACATAATCTTAAGCTTGCACTCATTTTGACCAACTAAAAGCTTTTTTTAAAAGTAGATTTGGGTGACCAAGCAATGTTTGTACATATAAAGACGATGACAATATTTCCAGAAACCTCCATCTGCATTTTTTTTGGAAACTCAAACTGACTTGAGTTCTTGCGTATCGGATTTCCAATTTAGGTTCCTACGGTATATGTTTGCAACGGTTGTCATTCAGAGTTATATATTTATTCAGACAACCCTTATATATTCCTTAAAGTTTAGCTCCCCAAATTCTGCCTCTCATGGAGTCCTCTAACCATTTGTCAACTGAAGATTTGGTTAGGATGGCAAATCCTTCCATGAAAGTACCGTCAACTATTTGACACTGTTTGTTTTTGTATAGGTCCTAATTAAGTGTGCCTCCCTTATACTCCTCCCTCACCTTGGATCGCTGGTCACTCATTTTCATAGCCCTTGACAAGCCATAGTCCCTCCTCCCCCAAAACTCCTCTATTGTTGTTTTGAACAGGACAGACATTTGGGGATTTTGTGTATATTAATGGAAGAGTGATGTTGAAGAGTGTATTGCAGTTGTATATGGATTTGTTATGAATGTGGATATTCTGATCATTGAATTATTATTGTAATAATGATAATGATTATTGCCACTTTGATTTTGTTGATTAATTCCTTTGATGCGGTTGATGATAATTCCATCATTTCTTTTTCTTTTCTTTTTTTTTTTTTGAATAAAACCGGAATTTATATTTTTCGGGTGGGTGATTCTTGGAGATAGAAATACGTAAATTAATTAATAAATAAACAAATAATTAAATTCTTAAATCTGTGTGAAGAGGTGTTATGTTTTTGTAACGCACTAACTCACGCTTCATGCTCTACAACCAGTGATATAGTGGTAAAGGTAAAGGTGGGTGAACTCTGACCTTTAGTCAGTAAATTAAACCTCTTTTTAAATAAAAAGGTGGTAAACTAAGTTTAGGTGGGTTTACCCTCCACTGCATCCCTGGTTACAACCTATGTTGTAGCTGAGCAAGTCTTCCTTCTTCTCTGAGGATGTTTCTTCAATCACTGTCTGGTAGGATCACACGCCCACCTACTCATTAGATATTAAGTGTCATTTTGGAAAAGAAATGGGGTCCTCGGACCAGTCAAAACGTCTCAACTTTACAACCGAGGGAAAGGATGACGGATACCTGGAAGACTTTTTTGAAGGTAAAGTTGTTGTTTTAATGCCTCCTTCGGTGGGCGTACAACATCATTTGCTTACACTCTGGGAGAGAGGTGTTGAGATGGCAGGCGGCCTCTGGGAGCTGGGGAAACCATCCAAGCTTGTAATTATCCTCATCCACCTACACTGAATCACCTGCAGTTTTTGGTTTTAGCAGGTTAGCAACTACTGAGTTGAGAGTGTGCAGAATGATCAACACAGTGGGGGCCCAAGCATACGCTTCATGCTATGAATACAAAGGAGTCCAAGCACACTCTACCCAGGTAGCAAATGGCCTAGTGGTTCAGCCAGGTCCCAGCATTAGCAATGCATCAAAATCAATATTATTTTCTTGCAGACATAATACATCTAACATGGTGGATATTTGTTAGGTTATATGATGATCGGCGCACGCGCACACACACATCACACACACACACACACATCACATACTCACGCGCACACACACACACACACACACACATCACATCACATACTCACGCACAAATACACGTAGGCCTATATAACTTACAAATACACACATGGAAACAAGCACTCAGCACATTCGAACCAGGCAGTCAATCCTCATGCATGATGAATGATGTTTTAAGACGGCAGGAGCCGATCCGCAATATGTGTAATTCAAAGTCGCATTTAACTCTGTAATATGATATCGTCCAGATCTGACTCCTGCAATGTGTGATACCACGGCCAATTACGGCCGCTTGGCAGTAACAGGCAGAAGAGTGGAAGTGGGGAATAATATCAGACTATTCAGAAACTACACTTCATCAAGATGCCAGTGAGAAACCTGCCACTAGAGAGAGCAATAACATGAAAAAAAATAAATCAATCATGCACAAGATCGCCTCTTTAATATTAATAATTGAACATGCTAAAACAGATGAGTATGCAGTTTAAAGGGTTTTAGTGGAAGTTTTGGTGTCCAGATATTCTTGATTGAAAGTAGCTGATTCTGATATTTTACTCGCTGAGGTTGTAACTAAAGTTGTGTTGCAATTACATCGCTTCCAGTGCTACACGTAAGCATACATTAACCTAGTTTTATTAGCGATATCTATATTTTGGATATTTTGACGCGCTTAGCAAAAAAACACAAGTTTTTTTAAGAACGTGTTCACCATCACAAGTCTTTTGAGAAGGGGGGGGGGTTTACAGAATACCTGGCAACCCCGGTGTAATCTCGTAAATACAGACTAATCTCGCGGTATTCAGGCGGTCGCTGCCTGAATAATGGCCGCCTTCGTAGCGATGGCTGGAACTAGGAACAACACAGGGAACATATCAGAGCGTTTTAGCTGACCGGGAAGAGCCTAAATACTTGGGCACCCCCTTCTACCCGGTGTTCACAACGGATGGGTGGAGGGGGTCTTGCCGAAGGAGACGAGAAACGAAAGAGACTCGGGTTAGGAGGGAAGGGGAGGGAAAACTAACACTAGCCTGCTAGCTAACAGCATCTGGCTATCAACACGGTTGTCACAAACCCAGAGGAAACCCTTGACAACCCGGGGTCCTGGAGGAGTGCAAGGACAGGGAAACCCCCGACTAAACACTGGAGTTGGTGACCGAAAATCTCGCTAGTTGCTAATATGAGCGGACCCGGACAGGACAGCGAACCAGAGGCGAAGGTCCTTCTCATCAAGCGCCTTTACAGGTGAGTTTAGCAAGGCCGCCTGGCGAGGCGACTGTAGGTGCTTCCTTAACGTCGCTGCACCGGCGGAGGTTTTAGTCGACCAGTCGTCGGTCATCGACGGGGATCTAGTTATCCCCTCGTTTGACTGGTTAGCGGGGTTGTTGGTTTGATAGCCCGCTGAAAATAATGACCAACTCACGTTAGTTGTGACCATAACACAGCATAGCCACTACCGCAGCGTTAGTCTAATGTGACTGGTGGATGGGGGTTATATGGCTTGACATGAAGGTACTTGTTCTTCAGACAAGTGAAATTTATCTTTGACTTGTCCAAAAGCTTAACTCACTTGTCCAAAAATACAACATGTTATATAGTATTTGTAGATATATACACACACTTGCTTGCATCAGTTGCAATGCATTGTAATGATTGCAATGAAACAGCAAAATTGCAGACATTTCTTCTGCCCGTTCGGGCAACAGGAGGATGTACTTCACTTGTCCGATAACACATTCTACTTGTCCCAGACAAGCCTTAACGTCAAGCCCTGGGTCAGGTAGTGTTGGTCCCAAAACACTTCTGTTAGCAAGGCCTTTGTATCAAAGAAATTAAACTGAAAATGAGAGAATTCTTACCAGCCAACATAGACCTGCTAACATCATGGCGTGTCATGATTGAATTGGCGCCTGATAATGCTTGTCGACTATAATGCATTATTCACTGTGTCAGTTTGCTAATTGATTCTTTTGCTTAATGTTACCCAGAGCTGTGGTTGAATCTGTGCACAAGCTAGATGTCATCATTGGCAGCAAAGCATCCTACAGAGAGGTCTTCAAGCCAGAGAACATCAGCCTTCGCAACAAGTAAGTAAAACTGTTTGAGCATGTGAAAGGAACGCACCCTAGAGACTACATGGCGTCTGTTTTACTTCAGTAACGTTGTACTCGTGCACACTGTTATAGAGTTACATTTGATGTTACTGAACCCTGTGTAGGCCTTTATAATCCCTCGCCTCCAGCACTCCACACAGCTTCTATGTCCGATGAACGGGCTCGCTTCCTTTGAATATACACAAAAGTATCTTAGTTTTAAGAATAAAGCAAAACTGACTGCACAAGTACACAGCCGCACTCTGTTACCATGAAAACGCAGTAGTTTATCCAGTTGCAACTGGAATAATGGGACACCTCGCTCTAATCTGATGATCTGATGTTGGTGACTCTTACTTTAATCTCTCTCCTTGGCTTTGATGCATGAAAGAGGAAAGATAATGGGGAGCAGGGAATTCTAAACGGCACAGTAAGGACATATCAACATAATCTTGTCAACACTGGCACACAATAAGCAGCATGCGTTGGGCCAGCGAATGAAGTGGATATTGTCACTGCAAGATATTCTGAAAAACTGTTGTATGGATTCACATGACTATTGTTTGAAACAAACAGAAAGAGTATCTCTTTAGATCTGTTGGCATTATAAAGTTTTAAGAAATATGCTGAAGATGAAATGGCAAATATGACAGGCAGAAAGTGGCTCTGTGTGGTTTGGATGGGAGTCTAAGAGTTGGGTATGAGTATGTATTTTGGGTCTAGTGTGTTTTTGGAGCTTAGGCCCTCCTCCGCTTGTGTATTTTTTCAAAGTCAACCACGGGATACAGTTGCTCTAGCGGTCAAACGAGCGACTTCACTAACGTGTGTCTCTGTCTTTGTGTGTGTTTGACTTGTGTGTGTGCGGGCATGTCTCTGTGTGTGCGCGTGTCTCTGTGTGTGTTTTCAGGCTGAGGGAGCTATGTGTAAAGCTGATGTTCCTCCACCCCGTCGACTACGGCCGTAAGGCTGAGGAGCTGCTGTGGAGGAAGGTGTACTATGAGGTCATCCAGGTCATTAAGACCAACAAGAAGGTACCTGGCTCTGTGGCCATGGAAACCATGCTGCCGTGCAACCATTTTCTTTTCTTGTAGGAGCTTGTAGGATGCTGCGTGAGGTTCACTTGTACCCTAGTGTATGCCAGTCAGTTGACAGTTTCATCCAGCGCAGCCTTACACAGTGCCATGAGTGCATGCATGTTCAGCATGGGTGGAGTCCCTAACCCCAGCTGTGTTGGCGCTACGCTCTTGTTTTTTTTGTCTGTCCATAATAAGAATCTTTCCATAAATAAGAAACATGTCTGGGAAGAGTGTTCAGCGTAGCCAACAACTTCAGGTCTGTAACGAGCGGGTTGATTTAGTCTTGATATGAGCACCTGCGTTTATAACGGGGCCATCTGAGGTCCCATTTGTTATTTCGTGGTGTCACAGCTCCACACGCCAGCCGACACTAGTAGAATTCAGAATACCCTCCAAACATTCATTAATTTTTCTTTGAAATATTCATCAGTTATCAATTATTTATCAATTACTCACCATTAATTACTTATCAATTATATATAAGGCTAACCATTCTGGCCTGGAGGGAATTTAACTGTCAAAACTAGAGGTCAAAATGTTCCCCAGTTGAGCGACACTTTAAACTGCTTATTAAAACGCCATTTTGTTCTGATTTGTTTTTATATCATGATTTAGCATGCTTGTTTTGCAGTTTTTTTTTCTCTCTTTGTTTTGTTTTTTAACAATGTTTCTATAAAAAGCTCTTCGTTAATTCTACGCCACTTTGTAAACTCAGCTCTTGGATAAGATCTGGATAATTAGTTTATTATTCTGGTCTGATGTGTTGTGTGTGTTCCTGCTCCTGGCCTGGTTTGGTCCTCTGCAGCACATCCACAGTCGCAGTGCTCTGGAGTGTGCCTACAGGACACATCTGATCGCTGGCGTGGGGTTCTACCAGCACCTGCTGCTCTACATCCAGTCCCACTACCAGCTGGAGCTGCAGGACTGCATCGACTGGACCCACGTCACAGACCCGCTCATCGGTCAGGCACAGAACACACCCACAGGGACACAGACAGAGCCTCAAAACTCTCAATTGAATTTTTTTTCTCTCTCTCTCTCTCTCTCTCTCTCTCTCTCTCTCTCTCTCTCTCTCTCTCTCTCTGCCTGCATATATCCCACACCAGACAACATTTAAAAACTCGAACTCGGCCATACAGACAGGTCATCCACCATAGCTCTGTTATCGTAAAGCACCGTCACATAGAGACGTCAAACAGCCTTGTATCTGGCGTGAGGTAAACCAGCCTCCTCCACAGCAGCCTCGGCAAAGCAGGATAGGGGGAGATTGCTTTATTAAATGGAGAAGAAAGAAAGAAAGAAAAAAAAAAAGCAAAGCAATGTAAAAAAATGTTCCCGACAGGTCGAAAGAAGCCGGTGTCGGCCACCCCCAAGGAGATGGAGTGGGCACAGATGGCCTGTCATCGCTGTCTGGTGTACCTGGGAGATCTAGGTAAAGCCAGGATGATAGATGATGCAATTAATCTCTCTCTCTCTCTCTCTCTCTCCACCCGGGCTGTGAAGATGTGAAACATGTCAATTAGTGTGGGAAATCTTGGCAGAGCGGTACGGAGCGGGCTCGGGGTATTATTTTTGACTTGCGTGATGCATAAATATCGGCGTTTGATTGAGCAGTCGTTTCGCTGAGAGAGAGTCAACGGGCCCGGTTTGCGCAGATTCCATTGTGTGATAAATAAAGTCCTACTTTGTATCTCTGAATAATCGATGTGCGCTGGCTGGTGGAGAAAACTTCAATTGCGGTGAGAAAATTCGCTTTCAGTTTGTGGTCTATTTTCACGGTTAAACGAATATCCGTTCGTTAACCCTTACAAATATTTGAATATCAAAATTAGTCAGAATGCGCACCCGTGATAACTTATGTATGTTATGGAAAATCGGAGCTTGTTAATGTAAACTACACATGGTGGGCTTGGATTTGGTCTTGAGCACCAGCTTTGTGTGCAAAGACATTTCACAAGCGAGGCCCGATGAATCTGAATCCTTTCCCCGTCCGTCTTCTCGATGGCCTGGTGGAAGATGGTCCCCCAAGGACCCGGGTCATTCCCTGTGCGGTTAACTCCAATTTACTGCGCCCCAGCCAGAGATAATTTCCTCCTCAAGGGACTAATAAGTAGCCTGACACGCCAGATGTGTTTTTTACACAGAACCATCGTCCTTGGAAACTGTTTGGAAAAGGGCAGGCACTTTCAAAAAATACTTGGCAGGTGATTGGATGAACCACCTGTCATCACAGGCTAAACCACGCCCGTAGCTGCCAGTAGTTACACATAGGATGCGGATTGGTTCGCAAAAACTGAGTTCGGCCACAATCGAATTAACTTGAAGCCTGACAAGATGGATTCTCATGATTGCGATTCTCGCGTGAACTCGTGATCTAACGAATAGTACATTGGGAAAAAATAGAATTGCTTTTATAAGGAAAGTGGGGCTTTTTTTGGCAGTTGACAGTTGTTGACAGTTGACCTGTATTTTTGTGCTGTGTCGTCCTCAGCCCGTTATCAGAATGAGCTGGCCGGGGTGGAGGCTGAGCAGCTGGCTGAGAGGTTCTACCACCAGGCCCTGTCTGTTACACCGCACCTAGGTGAGTGACTGGAATGTAAAAACTCTTCCCATGGTGCACCTGGAGAACCTGAAATGGTTATGCAATCTGAAAGATGTGTTCTCAAGATTTGAGAAGTTATGCAAAAGGTATATCCAAAAAGTTTGGTTATATATTAAAATGTATATCGGTAAGGATATGGAGATGAATTCAGAATCTTTTATTCCATGTGATATATGTTCCATGTACCATGTTCTCAACAAATATTGATCACGGAAATGTCATGGAATAATCACAAAGAAATCATGGAATTTAGCAAGCAAATACTTGTGGGAACCCTGCGGTATTGACGGGTAAACACACAGCATTCTAAATGACTTGTTACAGAGGCCTACTGGTCTAGATGAACTAACTAGGTGCTTATTTCTCCTGATAAAGACATTGATCAGGATTGTGTTTTAGATCTCTTAAGCTGCTGTAGTCTTTTAAACCAATAGATGGCAGTGTTTGCCCTGATATTATTCTCATAAAATCACTGACCAAATCCATTTGAAATATTTTGTCTGAACAATTTCTGTTGATATTACTTTTGCTTTTGTTTAAATTGTTAAATGTTGTTCGTTAAATTGTTATTTGTGAGGTTATTTGTTATTTAGAAGTGTGAAATGTTAAAGTGACAATCTTGAAGATTTCCGTTTTGTTGTCTTTGGTGACGCCTATGGTGAAAAGCGGTAATTACAGGTGTGTAATTGGACCTCGCTTCAAAGGGAAAAACGTGTCGGTAACGCTAATTTGAATGCATGGTGGGAAAGTCACCACAGACACCCGGTTCTTAAAACTCTTAAAATACTGCAAATGCAAGGGCTCTCATCAGTGGGTCATAGGCTCAATCACCATTGTGTTACCTTCGTTCGGCGATAGATAATGACTTAACTTTAACATGTAATCATAACCCAACTGCTCTTTGAAAAATAAACATTAACTTGTTCATCTATCCTTGTAATGGACCACTGTTGTCTTTCTACAGGAATGCCTTTTAACCAACTGGGTACGTTGGCGGGGAGTAAGTTCTACAACGTTGAGGCGACCTACTACTATCTACGCTGGTGAGACAAGACCCCTCACTATCTGTCTCTCTGCGTGCAATGCCATTCGTTGAACCGCGTCCCGTAACCGACCAATCCTAACAGGCCGTTCCTCTCTCCCTGTGTGCGCCAGCATCCAATCAGAGACCCCTTTCGAGGGCGCCTACGGCAACCTGAAGCGTCTGTTTGACAAAGCTGCCAAGATGTACCACCAAGTGAAGAGGCAGGAGTTGAAGAAGCTGTCACCTTCCCGGCAAAGGTCAGGAGATTTC
The DNA here is from genome assembly GCA_900302305.1 of Polymixia japonica. Classification (NCBI taxonomy): domain Eukaryota; kingdom Metazoa; phylum Chordata; class Actinopteri; order Polymixiiformes; family Polymixiidae; genus Polymixia; species Polymixia japonica. Next base: position 14,025 of record OMKK01063766.1, read on the forward strand.
ACGGTGTTTGAGGGCAGGTCTGGAAAGTCGCAGAGATGGAAAATCAATTGATTGAGTTTGAAAACGCACAAAACGTCTGAAACACTAATGGTAGAAACTGATCAGTCTCTATATGATTATACATTTTACACCCACTACCATTTGACATATTTCTTGTTGTGAATAATTATCTTCAGAGTGTTACAGAGTGATGCAGTCTAGGTGACGGTCTTGCTACACGACCACTAGCATAGATGCATCCTGTATTCTATATAGTTGATCAGAATCAGTTGAGCTCAGACCTGCTTGCAGATAATCTTGACAAAAGTCCGTTTTTTCCGATATCATGAAATAGTTGTGTATATTGTCTCTTGAAACGTGTACATTACCTCTTGAAACGGGTTGTTCTGTTGCAGTTCTTATAAACAACAGCCACAACATTAATACTGTATATGCAACTGCTATACGTGGTCAACTCTTATACACACATGTAACAATCTCATTACTGCTGGTTTCTACGCGCGCAGTCAAATTCTGTGGCCTGACGATAATCATCTCCAGATATGAGCGTAGAGGAAAACATCCCTTGATCGCCAGGGTAGCGGGCATGTCTGAGCTCGTTTTTCTTTGATAGTCGCAAGAGTGATTTGCGAAGAGACAGGCGGCTGCCTTGCTGTTACAGTCTAACCTTTAACCTTTCCCTCTGCTCAGATCTAAAGACATCAAGCGCCTCCTGGTGAGCTTCATGTACCTGCAGAGCCTCCTGCAGCCCAAGAACAGGTGAGGGTTTGAACTCTGAACTCTCTTCCTGCCCAATGCTGTTATTTTGTCACTCTGTTATAAATCAGTTGCTTAACGAGTCCGTTGATTCCAGCGCGCTCTTAGAGTTTGTGCACCTGGTCCAGGCCATTCTTTTTGTTTAGCGCTTGTATTCGCTCTTTAAAGCCACTACAGACAGGATTTGTGCTTTAACATATTATGAAATATGTTTTGATTGCATATTGTAATGGCTACGGAACAAAGGAAGTGAGTAAACCAAAACAGGAAGTGCCTCTTCTGTGAGCTGTGAATTGTCTTTGCGACAGTGATGTTAAAAATATAAATACCACTAGGAAACTCAAGGGGTCGCCAAAATCTAAATCTCACAGTCTTGTCTGTAGCAGTTTTAACTAAGTGGACGTTTGAATTTAACGACTGATGGCACTTGCACAGTTGTCTTCTGATCTCATGAATTCATTCTTGCCTGGACCAATGATCTCTGTCCTCAGCCAGGATCGTTTCTGACCAATCACAGAAGATAACCACTTCTTTAATATTGTGATACTTTTCTTGATCCCTGTTGGGAAATTCTCAAAGTCTAACTTTTGGTGCGTGTTTATATTCCATCACAAACTAACAGCATCCATCCTGTAATAGTCAGAGTTCTTGATGCCTGTCAGCTCAAACGGCCTCCTCCGTGTTATTTCAGTGTCTCGATCAGGGCCCATGAGTTGCTCATTTCATCTGTATATCTCTCTGCCTGTCCATGTGTCTAACTGTCTCTCTCTGTCCATCTACCTGTCCCTCTGTCCGTCTCTCTGTCCGTCTCTCTGTCCGTCTACCTGTCCCTCTGTCTGTCTCCCTGTCCCTCTGTCCATCTACCTGTCCCTCTGTCCGTCTTTGTCTATCTAGCCTGATGCCTCTGTCCATCTACCTGTCCCTCTGTCCGTCTTTGTCTACCTAGCCTGATGGAGACGGAGCTGACGTCACTGTGCCAGTCGGTGCTGGAGGACTTTAACCTGGTGCTGTTCTACCTGCCCCCGCCAGCCCCCGGTGGTGCTCACCAGCCCCCCAGTGAGGAGGAGGAG
>OMKK01063818.1:3773-15201 GCA_900302305.1 Polymixia japonica
TTTTTCTCCCTATCTATCTCTCCTTCAAATACATACACACAGACTCTCTCTCTCTCTCTCTCTCTCTCTCTCTCTCTCTCTCTCTGTCACCCACATACAGTACACAAACTATCTCTCTTTTCTCTAAACACACAAACAAACACAAACTCTCACACCCAGATTCACTCTCTCTTTCTCCATCTCTCTGTCTGGCCCCTCCCTTGGTGCCACCCAACAACCCAGTCCTAGTGCGGTGTGCAGTCCCAACTCCTACACACCCTGACTAGAAAATAAACACACACACACACACACACACAGACAGGCAGGATGGCCGTCCTCTCTGCTCGCTGCTATCCACTGCACTGGACCGCCATCGCGCTCCTCCTCTCAGGCAAGACCAACCGCTAACACAAACTACCAGCGGTCAAACCTAACTAATCTAAATAACTACCGTAGTAAATAGCCTAACTCCTAAAATATTCTGTTCTTTTTTTGTCTCTAGAAACACTAATGATACATAGGACAAGGGAGGCTGGGCACTGATGTTTTTTCTCCATTTGTTTTTTGGGTCCTAAAAGCAAACCGTTTCTATATTACAAGTATGTATGACCGTAATAGTCCTAATAGTTGCCCAGGTGTTTATTTGTTTGAATGACTCAAATGGACTTAATTAGAGAGAGGCCTTTATTGGAGACATTTTGGACAACAAAACCAAGGTGGCACAGATTAATTTAATCACGGTTTGATTAGATTAGATTGGATGAAACTTTTTAGTCTCTGTGTATAATAGAATACAGCAAAGAAAGCATGACATATAGAAATAACAGTGTAATTGCACTCCATATAAACACAAATTTGACCAGGCACGTATTTGCTGATTACACTAAACCTAATGCCCTAACTATGAAGAACTCCTGGGCTATTAGAGGATTCAGGCCACTGTTGGAGACCAGGCATTTGTTAGAAGTTGTACAGGATGTTCTGTTACTATCTAATTGCATGGCTTTACTCCTTCTTTTGACTATATATCCACTTTCAGCCAGCTGGTTGGCGGTCCTCTCATTCATCCGAAGTGCCATAAACAGAACAAAACATAATGAAATAATCTCGTCCTCTCTCATATACACGCAAACATTGCATCCGGTCTTAATGAGTTAAAGGTCCACATAATTCTTTTTTTTTTATGTTTTTGAGGTGATATGTGCATCCTGGTGCTTCGCATAATGAATCAAGTCTCAAAATGTAATATTACTAGTATTTTGGTGGAAAATTAAATTTTCTAAACAGAGCAAAAAACGATTTCCCACGTGACATGATGTGCAGTGTCGCATGCTCTGATGATGGCTCGCCTAGATAGAAACATAGAGAGAGGTGAGGTGTAAAGGTGGCACTCCTGTCTGCAGCCTGCAGGTCACCGCTGGTTTCTCCCTTCAAAGTGACAGAGGGAGGCATGGCCACACTGTCCTGCCAGTACTCTGTTAAACGCTTCGGCCTGAGTCGGGTGTGCTGGGGCCGGGGCTGTGGAACTTTCTGGTGCAGCGACATCCTGGTGCAGACTGATGAGCACGGCGTCATCTCCAAGGTGAGATTACCCAAGATTAAGGTTAAGATTGCTTTGTAAACGATGTTACACAGGGCAACTGGATTTCATCTTTTCACATACAGTATCACTAACGTTTACATTTCAGACATGTAACGCTGTTATCCAGAGTCACGTAGGAGGCAGGGAGCAGGCAGGGGTTCTATGTCTTGCTCAAGGACACTTTGGCAGTACACACGGCTGTTTGAACCTGTGACCTTTTGGTTACAGGATGGGCTCTCTAATCGCTAACCAACAATATCCATCCGCCTTAAGGGAAATGTCAAGTTGTCATAACAACAAATGACATAATTGACCGAATGACACTTAATGACTAACCTGACAGGCCAGATGGTTAGTTACATAGAACCATCTGGGAAGTCTTCATTGGAAACTGTTTGGAAAAGGGCAGGCACTTTCAAAAAATACTTGTCAGGTGATTAACCATCTGTCTATCACCGTCTAGCTACTAGCTGCCAGTAGTTCCTCATAGGACGCTGATTGGTCCGGGTTGGTCGGGACTTAAGATAAACCATCAGTGAATTTAGTACTGAAATTAATTGTGGTTGAAATTCCCCTCCCTACTCTGAGGTGACAGACCGGTACAGGTTAACGGGAGACGTTCTGGATGGACAGATGGACCTGGCCATCCTCAACGTGAGACGGACAGACAGCGGGCCTTATTGCTGCAGGGTCGACATCGATGGAATCTTCAACGACAAGAAGGTGGTCATGAACCTCCGGGTGGTCAAAGGTAGGCGGCTGTTCTTGAACATGCTCTGAGGAGAAGCTACCCTCCAATACTGACCAGGAAACAGCTTTCCTGTCTACTTCCCAAACACTGAAGGAGATTCTAGGGAGTTAAAGCTGCTGTGTGTGATATTTTATCTTCCATTTTTTTTATCTTAAAATAACATAAAAAGACTGTGTGCTATGCGAAAGCTCAGTCAGATATGATCTTCGCAACATGTTTACCACTTCAGGTCGGACAGTGTGTTGCCATTCTCTCTTTTCTAAACCTGTAGCATGTATGTTTTCTGACAGACAGTTTTAACATTTTTCAACAGTATGTTGATATAGTTATATGATCACGGATGTTAAACACATTGTCAACAATACATTTTGTTTTATAAAGGCATAAAGGCAGTTTCACAATAGCTCTAGTTGATATATCACCCCAGGTATACATTATTAACTTTGGTCTGTCTTTAACTAAATGCTCTGCTGCTGTCTTGTCAGATGTGACGTAGAAAAGAGATCTCAACAGCACCAACCTGGTTAATTAAAATTTAATTTAAAATTTTAAAAAAGGTCAGTTGGTATTTACCAATTGTGTTTCTCCCTCAGCGCCAGTGACCACTCCCCCAACAACCACTACAACCGAACCTGTCTCAGAGCTCCCTCCCTCCACGGGTGAGTAGAGCCCAGTAGATATTAAATCAAGCTTCAGCAGCATGAACAAGTGGTACTTGTGTCATTCATATTAGCAAGAGCTACTGTATATGTCCCCTGCTAGGTCCAGTAGTCTGAGGGCTACAGGGCTACAGAGACAATCTCATCTCGAGTGTCTCAGGTTCAGTTGACCTGAGGAACTAGGAACAAAGCAGTTTGGAGATCTACCCAGGGGCAATGTGGGGTAAAATATTAACTACTTTGCTTCCTGGATCTTATTTCTTTATCTGTCACCTCTAAATCATAGGGATATTTTGTTACATATATTTTCTGGGTTGCTGTTGCTTTGAACCTAGACTTCCTTGCTATTGGTTGCTTATAATATCGTCAACCTAGAAATTTAAGATTATTTTAATATTCCACTCATGACAAATCACTGTGGAGCATCAGCTAAGTAACTAAAATGTAAATTATAACTGTAGTGTAGATGTGATCTAGGTAATACCATTACAAATCAGACTATGCCAAATAATGGGAAGCAGAACAGGAGCACAGAAACATTTACGCAGGGAAGGTCACGTTGTCTGTTCCTGTTTCACAGTTATGTCATTTAATGACTGTGTGCTGCACTGCAAGCTGAGGATGTCAGTCAGAATGTGGTTTCTTGTGTTTTGTTCGCCTTGGTTTCTATTTTCTAGAATCATACCACAGGAAATTAAATGTCATCAAAGATTCTCTCTCATAAAAACAAACTATTCCATTCTATTATATTATGTCAAGTTATACGGTCAGGTTATATTCTATTCTGTTATATTATATTCTGTCAAATTATATTCTATCCTGTTTTTTTTGTTTTTACTTTGCTCTATGCTATATCATTTGTCCACTGATATACTATTCCTTCAAGATTTACTCTATTTTATGCCATGTCTAGTCTTTGCTATTCTAGTCTTCTAGTCTGGTTTTATTTCATCTAGTCTAGTCAGGTCTATGTTCTGCACAGAGCAAGCTGCTCATATTAAGGTTTCTGTCTCCCTCTAGCTAACTGGAGAAACATCATCTCCTCCCACCTGGACCAGCTCAGACGCAACTCAACCCTGCTGAGTTCTGGACCTGTTATTGTGAGTAACCACAGATGAACTGCAGCTTGGACCTTTGACCTTTACCCCTGGTATCAACTAGACCCAACAGGATTAATGAGCTTGGATTTCACCAGGCTGAGCTGGATAACCAGAGCTATAAACCATACATCTATGCTGTATGTGCTGGAAATTGTCTCTCTCTTTCCTGTCTCTTCCTTTATGTCTCTCTGTGTGTGTGTGTGTGTGTGTCTCTCTCTCTCTCTCTCTCTCTCTCTCTCTCTCTCTGTATATCAGGTAGAGGACTCTCTCCCCAGTTTGTCCCTCCAGATCAATGTGCCAGTTCTCTCTCTCTCCCTTAGCCTGTTGCTGCTGCTGACTGGAGCACTGCTTGTTCTGGCCTTCAAACGTATGTATTACTTGTTTGTTAAAGCAAACTGGCTTTAACTGTGTCATAGTAATGCATCATTGTTAGTGTTAGTTCATGGGACTGTTGTTATTTATAGTCCTATACTATATATATTTTGTACTGGTTTGAAGAAGTCAATCCCTGTTCAAAGGCAAGGCATTTTTGTGTAAAAAAAAAAATAGAAAAAAGAAGGCTAATTCATTTGTGGATCACGAAAAGTAGACGTGACCCATATTTTGTCCTGATCTATAGTTTAAAAAAAACTGATTTCACAGTTCTTAAAGCCACACCTGAATTACATCATCGTGTAAAAAAACATGCACTGCTTCACCAGCTCTCTGCTGCAGCCTGACATTGTGGTTATTCATGGTTTCTCAGGGAAAACCTCCCAGGCATCAAAAACACTTGAATCAATGTCATTGGGGACCAATACATTTTGAGGAAAAAAAACGACACCTCATTCTCTGTATTAGGAGTATCCTCTTACCCTACTACCTCATTCTCTGTATTAGGAGTACCCTCTTACCCTACTACCTCATTCTCTGTATTAGGAGTACCCTCTTACCCTACTACCTCATTCTCTGTATTAGGAGTACCCTCTTACCCTACTACCTCATTCTCTGTATTAGGAGTACCCTCTTACCCTACTACCTCATTCTCTGTATTAGGAGTATCCTCTTACCCCACTTTGTTGAAAACAGCCGTTTATTCAAGTGGGACCAGCTGCTCATAGCACCTTACCAGAGAAGTCCAGAGAAACTTAAAAGACACTTTAATGTTTACTTCACTTAATCTTAATCTAAAAACTGTAACTGTAAAAAAGTTAAATAAAAAAAATAAAAAAATAAAAAACACCAAAGGAGCTTTGTCCTTTTTTAGAGGTAAATTATGAATTAAAAAAAAAAAAAAGCTTCCCTACCCACCATGGCTTTACCGTCACTGCAGAGACCTGCTGTGTTATTAGATTGTACTGAGGTAGATAATCTGTATGTGTAGTAAACTTATTTGCTGGAAAGGGAGGAAATTGAATTTGAACACATTTTAGATAATTGCAGTTGGACTGAAAGGAAGGTTTTTCCTGATATGTAGTTAAAGCTGTTTGCAACATATTTGGTCTACTGAAAGCAGTAATCTGTAAACAAAATTGGTCATATATTCACAGTAATGTGCATTCTTGAAACACAATGAATGTCTTACTATTCTATAATCGAAATGTGTTGACTTTCATCTGAAAGAAATAATGGTTATAATGTGCAGTTCCTCTTAAAACTAGAAAGTCACTTTTCTTCCTCAGGTGGAATCCATAGAAGAGCTTTAAAGACAGGCTGGTGAGTAGCAACAAGCATTGTAGACATGTAATTTCAGGATGAAAATACATTAAATACATGCATCTACAGATTCACAAACAAAACTAAATAAAACAAAAAATCCTGACCCTGTATTCACAGATCATCTGTTAACGTTGAACATATCTCTAGGGGTCTTTGTGTCCCGTCCTGATGTTAGCCATGTTGCATTTTACATATTTAGCAGTCTCTATAGTCAACAAAGTAAAAGAGTATAAGAGCAAAACCTGTGCATTAATAAGGTTGCTTGGTTTGCAATGGTTCAGTATGGTACAATCACTTAGCTGTATCCCGTAAGTACCTGGATGGTGATCTAAATCTAGTCACCTTGACTAACAACGGTAATGAACTTTCTTCCCTCTCTCCCAGTTTCTCATACAAGGAGCCTCCTCACATCATCTACGAGATCCGAATGAGAAGACCTGTACAGGAAAACATTTACACTTTAGACTAAAGCATGAGAAACAGGTTATCTGGACCTTCTCAATGCTAAATAAAACATCTCCGGAACTCTGAACCTTCCACCCTGGACTAGAATGGAGGCTCCCAAACGTTTTTATATCAACGACCCCAAATGGAGCCAGATTTGGCCACAGACATCTATTTTAGCAGATTTTGACTCTGAGACCCCACATGTCGGTGGAAGGTTTTAGTTGTTAGACAAGATTTACTCCGGAATCAAATTTCATACCTTAGATAGAGCGATAACCACACAGAGCATGTGACCTGTGATCAGAGAAGGTTATCATATACAAACTCGAATTGTGCTAACTTCTAACAGATGAAGTACCAGTGAAGTTGAATGAATAAGAAAGAATATTCTTAATTTTGCTGGGGACCCTATGAGACCCTGTCAAGGATTGTTTTTGGAGCCCCAGACCCCACACAGAAATCCGTTGTTTGAATCAAATGGCAGATTCCATCTGGGGTCAGTTTGCATCCTGACAGGCTATACAAGACTATTGGGGACCAGAAATCTCAGAGGATCCTTGAGTTGGTTAAAGGGGGTCCCCAGCAAAATTAAGAATAGTTCCATTTCAATCATAATTTATATTATTAGTAATAATAATAATTGACAGAGCACTTTTCAAAAGTGTCTCTTTTCAAAACAGTACTTTAATAAGACTTTAAGGTGAGCTGTAGATACAAACAAACATTACATAAAGAAGAAAAATAACATAATTCCAATAATGTAAATAGGAATAAAAATATTATACACTCCAAGGTTCAAGTAAAACCAAGCATCAAAAATATGGTTTTCAAAAGTGTACAGTATAGATTTGTAGTTCTGAACTAAACTATATTCAAAACCAAAAATCTTCCCAGGTGGGGTTTCTCAGTGTGAACTCAAATCTGTGGATCATTGACTATTTAGGAGTCATTGACATTAAAAGTTTGGCAGCCTCAACACTAAACAATATTGATCAATCAAAACATAAATCTGTCCATTGCTATCAGCAAGTTGCTATTTGCTACCATTTTGAGGCCTGTCTAACTAAAGCAATTTTTCACGGTTGGGCGTTCTTTACAATTATGGATACAATTAAGATGCAATTGTTCAAAGACAAAGCTGAGTACTGTAATGGGTATCAAAGTAGCAACATTATTACTTTTGCCATCAAATACATGCAGTAGCAACATAATGGATTATATTACTTTTACCATCAGCACATATGGTTGCCAACATTAAGCTGTATGTTGCCAGTATTATTCTGTATATATGAAGTAGGACCAACCACTCTGCCAAAGTTTACTTTTCATTTGTTCTATTATATTCATGTATAATCTCTTACTTTCATCTAGACACTGAAAACACACATTTTAAAAAGGCTTGACTGCATGAAAACATATTTTATGTAAAATGCACTTTTTTGCATGGTGTTATTTATGGGTTTGTGCATTTATGTTTACATTATGTTGTGTGTTTGAAAACAAGCTAACTTATTATGTTCAATATAAAGATGTAATCCCATCATTGTTGTACGACTGAAACTACTGTATCACCAATAAGATATGGCCTATGTATGTTTTAAAATCAAAATCAAAACCAGCTTTTTTTTTAATGCAGGCCAATAGTTAGAAGTGTATAAGGCATTGCTTTACTGACACCCCACGATTAGTTATACACGTAGGTATCACATGGAAATATATTACACTGAATTGCAAGCTTTGATGAAGATCTAATTTATATCGTCATTTAGCCAATAGGTAAACTTTCGATAGTGGTTTGTGTCACCACGATTAACACATCAATGTGCAAAAAAACAAAACAATGCACAACACAATATCATTGCATTCTCATGTAATGCAGCTTGGATATGCTTTGGGCCACTTCGATGTGCCAAGTGAGACAGTATTTGCTGTGCCGTCATGGTACTTTGAGGGCTCTGTTCTGAGAGTTGTGCATCAATGTAGTACTTGCCCTGCTTTATTGTGTAGAAATATGTTTGTTTTGCCAATCCCACATTTTTCCCAGACATAAAAATATACAAATCATATGCCATCTGGGTATTTTTTAACTGATACTTTTTTTTTCAACTTAATTTTGAAAAGTTTCTCAGAAATGTATGTCAAAAAGTGTGTTAAATAGCCAAATGATACAGTGTATCTATGTTTTACTGTCTAAAAACTGTATGTGCATGACTTACACACTGGTTCCCAGTTATTAACACCACTAAGCTTTATTATTTCAAAGCTATGAGAAGTTGATAAAGTAATATATCATCATAAATAATATCATTAATATGCCGAAACTATTATTTAACACAGATCTAGTCCACAGGTGCCATTACCAACTGCAACTTTGTCACCATTAACATATGCACTGCCAACCATACTAGTTTAGTCTGTACTTGCAAGTCCTCCTCCCTTCACCTTAATGAGTTTAAAATGCATTTCCACACTACACTTGCCAAAGCAGACAGCAGAAACTCAGGCTGGCTCACCATCCAGATATCCACGGTTTATCTGCATTCATCTTAGCTAAATCTGGCTAGTCCTGCTGGCCATGAAATACTTTGAAGTACATGTCAACAATAACGTATCAAATTTAGTGTTGATACATCTAACAGACCACTCACTATAAGGACTTTATGAATGGTGTCACAAGGGATGGAAGCTATCCAAGTGGCCTAAAATGTACCCACTCCATCTGGTCACTACAGTGACCAAAAACAATATTTGTAGTTTTTAAGTACAAAGGTTGTTTTAAAAGTGTGTATAAGTGCACTTTTGACATGAAGTGAGTTAATAAATTGTCAAGAAGACATACATGTATGTACAATTTCATGTGTTTGAACATATGCAAATGGTCACATGACCAGAGTTGTTTACTTCCTGGATGCAAGTTCCCACCAAAAGAGGTTGGTAAAGTATGTTCTCTTTACATTATCTAACATTTACTTAGTATGTTTACGCCATAAGTGAATATTTGGACAGTCATGACTGTGACTGGTGGGAGAGCATAGTGGCTCTATGTAAACACAGTGATCTTGTTTATCCTCTGCATCTTTATTGTTTATTGCTTTAGTTTGACTTTGAGTCAGGTTTTAGATATACAGTCCTCGTCTTTTATGATTTATGATTGTCTTTATATCGGCAGTAAACAAGAAAGTACAAAGAAACACCATCTCAATGCTTCTTGAGAAATGGCTGTGGAAACGACTCACGTAAGAGATATTTCATTTTACTAGTTTCGTTATGCTACATTTACTCACTCACTTTTTACTATAACTATGAGGGAAACGGGCCTAAATTATTAGACCAGCCAACCGTTGGCTAGAACTAATCAAACTTCTAATCAGCTAGATCTAGCTAATCTGATTACCTAATCTAATCAGCTAACGGCGGGCTAGTCTACTTAGTTATAGTAAAATGTAAATGTAGCATAATGAAACTAGTACAATTAAATATGTCTTACGTGAAGTGTTTCAAATTTTGCAGTATCGCACACCCCTAAATGGTGTTTCTAAGTCCCTTCTCGTTTACTTGCGCCGATACAAAGACAACGGCCAATAATGATATGCGAGCGCGGCAGTTTGAGTTGCGCGCGCGGCTCCTCTACACACGCTCGCGTGGATGTCATTTGCGCTCGCTTATTTTGTCACGGATGTGCCGCCATAGTAAAACATCATCTGAAACATACATCTGCGTGTGTCAATATGTGTTATTTATGGTTTAGGTGTTTTTCTCTATGCTTTCCAAAACATTTCAAATTGTGCTTGAAACAGTATGTTATACCTACATACAGTACATATATCACAACGTAATTGTGCACTGCGGCACACTTTTCCATGCAGATTATATGCCCTTTTCCCCCAGAGACTTTGCTGGGGGGTGTCAGATAGTGGGGCAGCAGGTTCTTGAGGTGTCGTGGGCCTAATTCAACTAAACATCTGTGAAGGAAGGTGCCCACTTGATAACTCCAGTCCCTTGCTCACACACTGGGGAATGTTGCTGTCTGTTTTATGGTCCTGTAGAGTCTGCAAATTTTGTTTTTATATCTTATATTTTTATATCTTGTTCATCCTCTACCTTAGATCCTTATATTTTATTATTATTTCTCTAAATTTGTTTTTTATTTTCCTTATTAGTCATTTTATTAGTATACCTATCGCTGAGCTGATCTGTTTCTTTCACCCAGCACATTTCATTTTACCGTTGACTCTGTGTTAACCTACATATGACAAATAAAAGTGAACTTGAACTTGAGTCATGACGGCGTAGCCTGATGATTTCTGATGATTTCTGGATTACGTCTCTGTGAATGCTCATCTTGTATTACGGCACAAGGGACAGTTACACCATATACTGTGTATCGGTAAATGCGTGTGAGAAATGATACATTCATGCATAAATGCCTGATTTATTTGAGATGTAACATCAGTTAAATATTGACAAATGTCTGTTTTTTTCTGTAGCGCATTACTCTAAACACTAGAGTCTGGTGTGTATTAGTCCTAGCTATGATCTGAGCATCACCCTAACAGCTACAAGATGTCTCCCCAAAAGATACTAAGCTTATGTTTTTGTTCCAAATACTCACAAAGCATTCTAGTTTGGGTATGCAGTTCTAGGCAGACATGACCCCTTTTGCCCTGTCAGAGGATAAGAAAAACAAAGCCTTGGGTGTTTGTTCTCCATAATCAGTCAGTTGATAATCTGCAGTTTCCACAGCCTCAGGACTGGAGCTCAAGTTACACTGGAGATAAGATCAAGACATCTCTGTAAATGTATATTTACTGCACGAAAATATAGAAATATGTAGCAGGGCGGTGACAGTTAGTCACCCATAATAAGACCGCAGGGTGGTGTGAAGCCCAAATCTGAGAGAGTACAATTGGAAGCAAAGGTACTATCATAATCACCAGGAAAGGCTGACACTATTCTTGTGGCAAAAGAGGATCATATGATGTCATCAATGAAGCCCCTATTAAACGGGACACAGGGGGAGTGTTATGTGATGGATAAGGAGCTGTGTCAGTCATATTATAGTGTCACTGTTGAGGCAATTAGCTTCTACCGGTCTACCATCTTAAACATAGAAAAGTCAGGAAGGCTGTTGTTGTAAAGCTTATTATATCCAATATGATCAACTCACTTTGCCAAGTGGAGAGCTAGAGGACTATTACTTCATGGCTTATAG
>OMKK01063839.1:4240-19960 GCA_900302305.1 Polymixia japonica
TGTGTGTGTGTCTGTTTGTGTGTCTCTGTGTGTGTGTGTGTGTCTGTGAGTCTGTGTGCGTGTGTCTGCTGTGTGTGTGTGTGTGTCTGTGTGTCCGCTGTGTGTGTGTGAGACTGTGTGTGTGCGTGTGGTGTGTTTGTGTGTGTGTGTGTGTGTGTGCGAGAGCCGCGCAGCATTCACCCTTCTTACTGACCCCTGTTGTCACAACCTTTAGTCCACACCCACTAAATCCTCCCGTTAAAGGCGATACATTAAAGGTGCCATTAAATGAAAAAGTTTTTTTCTTCCTTGTTACTCCTTTTATCTGCACATAATTTACATCTATTTGTGCCAAAAAAAAATGCACAAAAATTATTGCATGTTTTCTCTCTGGAATTTGAGTGATGTCCTGCATGTGGGGGCATACACAAATGGATCTTCGACTATCGAATTGAAACTAGGGCTGAACGATTAATCGATTTCAAATCGAAATTGCGATTTGAAACAATGCGATTAGCAAATCGCAAAGGCTGCGTTTTAGGATATACATTGTCCTCCTTGTGTGACAGTAATGCTCACCAATCAGAAGTGCCGTGCTCCTGGTGTACCAGCCATGCTCCCCAATCAGAAGAGGCCCAAGGCAACTGCGTATACGCCCACCAACTACAAACATGTGAAACCCAAGGAAAACGTTCATGGTGCGGAAAAAATGGCCTCCACCGAGCCAGAAGCAAAGTTGAATAATTTAGTCCCGAAGAAAAGCAGCACTTCAGTGGTATGCAAGTATTTTGGGTTTGAGACGACAGATGTGTAGTGATGGCGAAGCGAGCCTTTCTGAAGCCTTGAAGGTTTGCGGCCAATTGTATTGAAAATGGGTTCACTGCTCGATGCTTCATTTAACACAGTGCACTCGAGTGATATCTGCTGGTGAAATAAATGTTGTGCAGTCAAATGAGGTAGATGCTCCGCTGCATTTGGGATTTTTTTGGATGTGATGCGCCATGAACATCTATTAGTTTGACTTTCTGTTTGACTTTCATGCTGACTAATGTTGAAGATGATATGTTAGTTGGCAGGTCTGATTCTATAGGCCATGTTTCTATTTGTCTATGAAATGTGCTCTACAAATAAAGATTGTTTGCTTGACTGACTGACTGCTTCATCGATTGATGTAGTTTGAAATGGTTCTATTACAAATGGAGACGGGATTATGATTTAAATACTGAATCCTGCCACATTTTCAAAAGCTCCACCTGTCAAAACCAAAACAGTCATGTGAATCATTGAGGACTGAAGCAGTCGGTGCTTCAAACCTCATAATTCACAGGCAGGCAGCTATATAACGAGTGTATGTGGTAATGCTCCGTCACATGTTTTAAATCTATTACACAGTGAATATTGAACTGAAGCTTGACTTTTTAAAATTGTATCGCAAATCAAATCTCATTTGCAATATCTATCATAAAAATTGCAATTAGATATTTTCCCCAAATCGCTCATCCCTAATTGAAACTAGTCTTTAGCAGATCAATTTCCATTTTTCGGTTGAGTATGCCAACCCACTTGTGGACGTCAATCAAATTGAACCCCCTCTCCTCATGAAGTCCCGCCCAAAGGGTCTGTTTCATTTGGAAAGACATAACAGAAGCCTGCAAAAAAAGCCTGTTTCACTGGATCTTTAAGAGCGAGTCAACAAGAATAAGGAACCTTGACTCACTGTGCTCTGACCTTATCCTTCTAGTTCTCTTAAATCCCAGTTTTTTACTATTTGGGTTATCGTGACTAAATCTCCATCTCCCCTTTACCACTGTTGGAGACTGAGTAAAGCTGTCTGTTTTAAGATTAGGCTATTGACCAGTAATAGACCATGGTCCTCTAAGGAGTCTTTAAAACAAGCATTGGCCACTAATAATATAGTAAGCCTACATGGCACTTCATCAAATATGATTTCGAGCTAAAAGCATCTTTCCAGTATTGAAATAAACACACTCTGAAAATGAAAAGGAATTCAAAAATGTTGTTAAAGTGATGTAGACAAACGTATGTTTATTTCAGAGACCATTGGCCTACAGTATATGACAGCATTGTATTCAAATATATAGACATATAGTGTAGGGAAATGGGCAAATAGCAAGTGCAGTTGTACAATAATCAGACATAGTCCCCTTCTCAACAGGAACAAGGGCTTTTATTGTAAAATGAACTTTATAGAAAGTGGACAAGAAAGAAATGAGTTAAAGGATTTGGCCGGTGTGCTAAGACCCCATGTTAATTGTTGACATTGTCTATGTCGTGATGTAAATCAGCCATGATTTTTGTTCAACTCACCCCCTGTCGCGTTGTACGCATGTTCCGAAATTGGGCAGTTGACATTGACATTGAAGAGTTTCGAATCCACAAGATTCGATTCTGTGTTTACACGCCACTGCGCATGCTCATGGATTTACGCTTATAGCGTTCAGTTGGTAGATACATACAGCCGCTGTGTTTGCTCCGAATTCTAACTGCGCACCTCTCCGTCTCTGTGAGCACGCGCGATGGCGTGTTCGTTTGTG
Organism: Polymixia japonica; assembly: GCA_900302305.1. Taxonomy (NCBI): domain Eukaryota; kingdom Metazoa; phylum Chordata; class Actinopteri; order Polymixiiformes; family Polymixiidae; genus Polymixia; species Polymixia japonica. The sequence continues at coordinate 6,775 of OMKK01063839.1, forward strand.
GGCACTATTCGAGAAAACTACCTACCCACGGCAGTTCGTATGTGCTTACTTTTGTTGGACAAAACAAAGATATAGCTATGGGAGCTATTAACACTCGTTTGGAATAGAATGGATGTCAATGTCAATGCCAGCTGCCCAATTTTGGAACACACGTTGAACAAAGATCATGGCTGATTTACATCTGGACATAGACAATGTCAACAATTAATCTGGGGTCTTAGCACACCGGCCAATTCCTTGAAATGAAGCCTCTCTTTGTAGCTTCTCTCAATTTATTTATTTGGTTCCTGTCTTGGCTGGTTCACTTTCTGGCTTAGCTGTCAAACCAACAAAAATGCTCTTGGGCTCACTCCAGGGACAAAAAACTAAAATTCCTGTATCCATGAGCTCCTTTTCATGCCACACACTGAAGGCAGCCACTGTTTCTCTCTGACCACCAGCTACAACTAACAGGCTCAACTAGCTCACAATACATTACATTACATTTTACAATTCAACTGACGCTCAGACCGACTTACAATTAGTGAAGAACATTCCCCCAAATCCCCCTGGAGCAGGTAGGGTTAAATATCTTGCTCAAGGATACTTTGACAGGTATGACCCCACTGGGTATGTGTAAGTATTGTATGAGTTGAGTGTAGTGTTACTTACTACAAAACTGTGACTGACATAGAATCTTTATTTTTATTCCGCTATGTAGTGTTCTTGTTATATTCTGCGGAATATAAATCGGAATAGACCAACAACTCAGATGATGAGGAGACATTTCAGTTGCATTCATAAATGGAGGGACATAAGCCATTGTAGGGCCTGGAACTGCTGTGGCTGACCGCTTTCTTCAGCACGCCCACTGAGAAACAACCCACTTCCGTCATGTTAAGTGCTCCCTGACCTTAGCTGATGGAATCTGGGTCCACACCACTTTGCTGATAGAGCGCTTGACAAGAAACCAACACAGGCCCTCACTCTACTAGCTCAGTAGAGCTGTGGTCTGGCCCACTGGTCATTCTTGTCAAGTGCTGGGAGCGCTGGGCTTTGCAACAGGCTCCTCAACTAGACTATAGGAATGCATAAGAGAGTGCATTTTAAAATAGAATTTAACATTTTAAACTGAAATAGTTGGTTATCATGTTTCATTAAGTGTTTTCTAATCCAACAGAGAAGGTAGTGTAAGCCACGGTGTACCAAGTCTTATCATCCTACATGTGTATTTGTATCGGGATGTGTGGTGATAAAATCAGTGGTTGTCCTTCTCCGCCAGATGGTGTGTATGAATTATTCTATATAATTATTGTTGGCTTTTATTAATTTCAGTGAGGTGGGATAATCATTTGTCTTGAACAAATAGGCAATAGGCAAAGAGTTTAGTGCCTTCACAATAATTGTTGTGCTGATTTCACGTCTTTCGCAGTCAATCAGTGTATGTACAACAGATTGAAGTGCAACAGCTGATTGCGTGCAGGACTCAGCAGCGTGGGTCCGTGAGGTAACATTACAGATGATAACTAGTAACTAAAAGCGCATCCCAAGCGTTCCATGGAAAATGGAAACAAAACTGCCTTTGACTTGACCTTGGCCATCAGGCAGTGTGCTCTGGCTGGAAACACAATGTCATTTCTTCTCAGAGAACAGTGGCAAAGCTTCGTCAAAAAAACAATTCATCTTGGATATGGAGAATTATTGCTGTTCTAAAATAAGTCTTGACTGACTCAGATGCTAAGATGATTGAAATGAATCAAAGAAGGATGATCCACTCATGGAGGACACTAACGGGGGGAATTGGGAGTACCGTTTTTCTTGCCCTTTCTGGGAATGGTGAATGTAGAATAAAGTATTTGAGATGGAGTGCTTTACTGCAGTGGAGCTTTCCCTCCCAGTCCATTTGGACAGCTACAAGATAATAACAACTCAGATGAAGATCAAGTCTTGTCAGATATTGATAGAAATAGAAAGCTAAATGGTAACCTGGCAGAACAATGTAAACCACATACACTACAAGTGATGCTTGAAACAAACTTGTTGTTATTGTGTAGTAGATAAATATACTTTTTCCCGTACACTACATCTGACATACATCATCATACATCTATATGATAGATAGGATGTAGGATATCAGATTCTTACATGTGGGCAACCTAACCTGATTCAAGAGATGTACCTACTAGACCCTGTTACTGCCGCTTTCAAATGTCAGGTTGTTCAGGAATAAAACAGATGAACTCCAGCTCCTAACTCAATCTGAGAGAGATTACAGTGAATGCTCTTTTGTCTGTTTCACTCACACTTCGCTGGACAAATCAATTTTCCAACCTTTGCACCGTCTTTCTCTGGCTTCACCTTTATCAGCAGACAGGGCATATGTGTTTTGTTCAAGCAACACTGGTATAATAACATCATTGGACACGCCAAGCACTGTCCCCCTGATCTTTACTTCCTCAGTGTGAAATGCCGCATACCTCCTCCTCAGACTGGTAATGTCAATAGTATTAATCAGTAGTTATATCCCAGCAGAGGTTAATGTGAACACAGCCAGTAATGAACTAGTCCAACGTATGACCTTTGATGAGAGCTCTTGCCACAAATTGGGGTGTTAGTCAAGTTTAAGCATAGTTGTTATTCCCTTATACTCTGCAGGTAAAAGAGACAGTTATATGCTCCAACAGGGAAAACAATGTTGTTGGTGAAGAGTTGTGGTATTTTGTAGGAAAGAATGGAAACCACATTAAACAGAAATTAGCTTGTAACTTTTTAACTTGTGAATAGGTGAATATAACAATTTCATTGCAATATACACAAAGTTAATTTAATTAAATGATGTTGAGGGATTAACATAACTAATTAATTTGAAAAAATAAGAGAAAACTATGTAACTTTGATTCAAGAAGCACAATTCAAAAGCATTGCAATAGTGATCTGGTCTGTTGTGTTGTGTTAAACAGTTATGACATTGAAACATTATATACACAGTTGCTTTTGGGTTTTCTCACACGTAGGATAATATTAACTTGACAACCTTTCACCTACAGCTTTCATTACAGTGTAGCGCAACAGTATTTATCATACTCAGTCACACAAGTGTAATGTTGTTATAGCCTGTTATAGTCTACGCAGAATATATCCCACGCAGAATATATAGCCTGTTTCATATCAGATGCTTTTTAGAAAGATAAACACACTTGAGCGTAAAGCAAATTGTTTAAACTCTTAGTAATGCTTTCTGGCAAGTAACAACATCCACGGCATGTCTTTCCTCAACAAATGAGAAAATATATATTTTTACCCCAAAGTTGAGTGAATGGTCAGTGCTTGAACAATGTGCTTGAACAATGCTTATCCTATCCCAGACAGGCACTTTGTTCTCTGACAAATATGAGAAAATGAGCACTGAAGAGTTTTATCCATTATCCATCCATGACTTTCCCTCTGTTTTCTACACGTCTCTGTGAGTATATGAGAGTGTTTTGTCCCAAGGGAAGTCCAGAGGCAGCCGGGATGCCTGCAGCTGTTGGCTCCAGTTGCTCTTGCTGGATTACTGAGTGACAGCCAGGCATGACAAGCACTTAATCGAACAAACTGACTCATTGTTTTCATTAAAGAGAGTGTGCTGTTTTGATTGTAACGGTGCCTGGTCATAGCACTATAGGCAGTTGTATTACTGACGTTGGTAAGGTATGTGAAAACTAACAAGAAGTTGTTGCACTGATTGAATGTCAATGGACTGGAGAACAGAAAATGAAATACCCCTTATCAATATTATCCATTTGATTAAATTCATGGAACGTTAAACCTTTTTGTTGTGATCGACCTGAGTTTAATCTTCCTTACATCTATACTCAGAAGGTCAACTAACAGTGGCATGTCTCCTTCTGGGGGCTCCTTGATCAAGTCCATATCATTAGGCCTCAAGCCTCACGGTCTTGAACCTGATGAGGTGAGACAGGAGTATGAGGGGCTGAGCAGAGTGACAAAACACTCCATGCCCCCCATGTCCTATTTAATTTGATTTAATGAGCAGGAGCTTTTAATGTGACTGGATTGTTTGATGAGGGCCTTGAACGGGGATGGATCGGTTAAGATTTGTATAGTAAGGTTCGTCTTAGACCTGCCAGCGCTAGTCTTTTAAAGGTGCTGCTCACTGGCTGAAAATTATAAGAAAGGGATGGATTTAGCTTTTTGTAAAGGCCCATCTATCAAAGTTGTTCTGCTTACAAAATATTTGTTTTCACGCTGGTTTGAAGTCTTTGGGATGCTCTGAAGGTGTAAGCCACGTATTTTGGAAAATCAAAGCCATAGCTGTTTTGCTGGTGGGGGATAAGCAGACTTCCACCCCTGAGTACAAACTGAAGGGCGTGTAAGGGCTTTGCCTTGCATACAGACTGGAGCTCCTGCCTGCGGATCATTGATGGGATTTTATATCAAACAGCTGCCTCTGTCTGAAGTGAGTAGGTTAGGTTAGCCATCCATGTGCAATGGGGGGGCTAAGAATTCACCATGGAATTATGCTGGGGCACTAAACTCTATCAGGGCAAATCTCAAACACTCTGAAAACCACACAATGCCTGCAGTCCCACGCAGAATATTTTCTTTATTGTTTCAACTGTGAGGCAGGGCTGTAGGGCACCAGTTCAAAATTATTCACACCATTTTGGAAGAACATTTAGAGGTTTATTTGTGAAAAGCGTCTTTAAATCGTCGATTTTAGATTCTGTTGCTTGCATTGGATTGATCATTTTGTATTTTGCTTTTTTATTTGGTTTTCTTATGGTATACACCCAGTAGGTAAAAAGTGGAGTACAACTGTGTATAATATCTATGTTTTATTATAGATTTCTTTTTTAATTTAAAGGGGTCATATTTAGCTAATTTCCAGCTCTTTATGTTTATCCTGGGACTCCACTAGAGTAGCTTTGTATGATTCACAGTTCAAAAAAGTCCTTATTTATCTTATACTATGCAGCCCCTCTGTTCATCCTCTGTCTGAAACAAACTGTATTAGCTCCTGTCTCTTTAAGGCCCCCCTCCCTAAAAGCCCACGTTCTTCTGATTGGTCAAAATCCTCTTGCTGATGTGGAACGAAAAAGCAAACTGTAAACCTACTAAGTAACATATAATTTCTAATTTCTAATTAAATGGCAACTATTCAAATCCAAACTATTCAAATACTGTACATGTGGGAAATGCGCTAAAATGCCGACTGAAGTGGAAAACGTCTGCTGTCAGGAAATAATAAAGGTAACATAGCTACTAAAATGTTATTCTGCTGTCGCCAAACAACTGTATAGTATCTCCCTGCACCGTCTTTTATAGTTGATTTCTTATTACTATTGTAAAGACGTGCATGCATCATCTTTCTCTCATTGTCTTTGACCGGGGAACTTTAGTCACTTCCTGGAGCAGATATGACCATATAAAGAAATCCGTCCTGAGTTGACGTCAGCTGATGCTCAAAGTAGACTTTTTTTTTTTTAAGGTTCAGAGCAGTCTGAAGCCTGAGCTGTTCACTGGGATTACTTGAGCTATTACATTTAACTCATTATTTGACGCGTTGGGCATGTTTAATATGAACATCTGACATTGTAACATTATGTATGTCAGAAAATAAGGAAAAGCATAATATGTCCCCTTTAACTCGAAGTTAACCTGACAAGCTAGAAAGAAGTGTATTCAGAGTGTATTCCTCATTTTACCCAGGTGTCAGTAAACCTAGATCCAAAGTCAGTTGTTATAAACTTCAACTAATTTGCTCCAATCAAGATTTTCATGGGGATGTTGGAACAATTCAATTCATATAATTAATTCAACAATTCATCTTTTTTAATAACCTTTATAGCCTGTCCCAATTAGAAGCAGCCTAATATTGTGATGTAGCTTTCGTCAACATTCATGTGACCAAAATCCGTTTTTGCATTAACTATGCATGTAATGCATGTATGGATTTAGGACTTTATATTGAATGTGCAATTTTAATTCATTGCACATGGTTAGTGAGTGCACCCTCATAACCATTGCAGTCTTTATTGAATTTGGGCATTAGTCTAAAATGCACATAGCCAAAATTGGCCATCTGTACTGTCCCTTCATATTTAGAGGTCCCATCTGTGGGACACATGGCCCTCTCTTGGGCCAGAATCCAAGCCCTGGCACGAATCCTGCCAAAGCCAGAGGGACCCGCAGAACCTCTCTGATGTTGCCTTCATTGAAAAGCCCCTCTTTTCATCTTCCTTTCTTCAATTCTCTCCCTCTTCCTCTGCAAACACAGCTTAGCCAGCAGCTGCATACACCTGACGCCTAATTCATCGGACAAGGCAAGATTTTGGGGTCGGGGGTTTTAGTGTACGCAGCTCAAGTTACACAGCAATTGTACACCACAAAGGTCTTCCCCTCCTTCCCGCTTCCTCTCAACCTTGTCTGACACCCCCATCCTGTGTCCTTATACACCTCTCTCCCTCCAACCCCTTCCCTCACTTTTTTCCACGATTATTACTGGTGTGTTCACTCATTAAAGCCCAAGGATGTTTGTCCCTGATACCTTTGTTTTGTTGGTGCAAACAGTATTGATTAAGACTGAAATAGCAAAAGCACACCAGGAAGAGTTGTGTGTAAGTGGAGGAATGAAGTGTTGAATGGTGTGCTGGGTTGCTGCCCTGGTCTGATTTTAATAAGGATGGGAAATGACAGGGACCTCCCGATACGATATTAGCATGATTCATGATAATGATCAACAATCACGATTCAATATGTATTGCGATGCTTGAAGTATTGCAATTCAATACTGAAAACCACAAAAAACAGTTGAAGCATCCTTTGAATCATCCTTTGAAAGATATTTCATATCATAAGTAAGAGGTTTAATAAGAGATGCACTATGTGTCAAAGGTTTTAACAATGTGTTACAGAGTTTTTCCTGGCTCAAAAAGAGGCTTTGGGGGTGGTCAGTTTAGCGGTGTGGATAATTTGTGCACTGTGCCCTGTACCCTCTCCTAATATTCAGATTTTGCTTGAGTGCACGCACTCACTAAAACAACCAGACAGGAGAGGCAGGATTGTGTTTGCATGTGTGTGTGTGTGTGTGTGTGTGTGTGTGCGTGCGTGCGTGCGTGCGTGCGTGCATGTAACTGCCGAAGCGCCTACCAAGTGCTGCCCACAGCAAGTGATGACTTCTCACAATTCGTCACAGTGTCTCAAATGTATACTCAACAGTACGTAGTGAATCTTGAACATGAATAAAGCCCCTGACAACTGCATACAGACTGAACTTTCTGGGGTCTGGGGTGTTGACAGTAATATGTAACATTTTTTTCACTGAGGCTTTTACAAGGTTTGACCTATCAACACCAAAATTGGTACACAGTCTTACGGGGCTTAGTTTTACAAACGACCCATGAAAGAGCCCAATGCAATAAACAATATGGCTGCAGTTAATCAATAAACTTGACAAAGGGCGTCGCCTTCCAAAAAAATGGGCCTAACTCATTGATCATTTGTCCAAAAAACTTGGTAGATATGCTGCCTAAATGTCAACATTCACACTGGTTTTTATGCAAATCCTTTAAAGGGGACATATTATGCTTTTCCTTATTTTCTGACATATTTATAATGTTACAGCGTCGGTTGTTCATATTAAATGTGTCCAACGTGTCAAATAATGTTCTACATGAATGATAAAGTAATCCCTGTGAGCAAAAAGTCTTCAGACTGCTCTGAACGCCAGGTTTCAAACGTTTTTTTCTACTTTCTGCACAACGTCAACTTGGGACAGATTTCTTCGTGTGGTCATCTGCTCCAGGCAGTGACAAAAGTTCCACAGTCAAAGACAATGAGGGAAAGATGACGCGTGCACGTCTTTACAACAAACTTTTTTCAAGTAACAAGCAATCAACTATAACCGACAGTGCAGGGAGATACTATACAGTCGTCGAAAGTTCTGTTACTATGAGATGAACCATGCCAGAGCTTCTTATTATTATTCTTGAGGCGGTCAATCAATATGACATGATCAGTAGTATCGAAGGTGGCACTGAGGTCTAATAGGACTAACTTAAAAAAAAACTTAAATGGTTTTGTGGATTCCCATTACCCAAGATAGGTCAAGAAAACATGTCCAATGTCAAAAATTCTACCCTTTGAATGCCTAAGGGTTTGTGAAGTGTGTGAAATTTGACCATAGTACTATGCAATCAGTTATAGGTTTCACTTCTATCTTTGAGATCTGGACTGTAATGGATACGATATGTGTTTCTTCATAGAACAATGTAAATGCCAACCTCTATTCGTCAATGTTTTCTGAGAATATCCCCTCAAACCATATCATTGTCTTGAGGAATGTCAGGTGTTCTGGTTTCTTTTGTTCTTGGGGGTTATGTCAAACTGCCAGTCCAACCAATGACTCACTGTCATATATGAATCAGGCTATCATTTCCAAAAAACCCTTTTATAAATACTGTGTGTAGCAGTTGAGGTCTCAGTCTTGTTTAAATTGCAAATATTACAGAAATGTCTCTAAATGAAAACAGTTGCTTTGTGCATATTATCTTATATTTGGCTCAGTGTGAGTAGTTGCAGTTTTGAACATGAACATGAATATTAGATATGTATATTTAGCAGTGGTGTTTCTCAGTGGCAATCACAGAGCTGCCCCACTTATGTTGGGTATAACATTACATTTACATTTCTGCACAGTTTTTTATAGTACCACATTTTCACCAGGCTTACTCTGTGTTGTCAAAAAAGAAAGAACTAGAGAGCATGTTTTTTAAACGTTAAAAAAATGCTAATCATACCCAGGCTGCTTCAGACACAGACTGGCTCTGTCTTACAACCTTGGCAGATTGACACTAGGGATATACAAAGAGTACTAAACATCAACTATCAGCCAACATTGCAGACCAGATTGATGAATTAATTTTACTGAATTTTCAGATATAATTTTTTCATCTGATGTACCTCTATGTGTGGAAATTATTTTACCCTGCTATTGGTCCAATGTCCCTCCATTGGTATCATTGCCTATCGATAACATCCTTTCATCATCCAGGTGAAATGGTGAAGGAGACATAATGTTGTCTTTGGCACTGTGCCAGCTGCCTGTCACACCCGCCTCCCTTCCAATACATTCATCTGTGCCGTCCAATTTTAATGAGTTCAGGATAAATCCAGAATGGCTTTGATGCTGAAAACACAGTTCTGTGTATAGGTCTACATATGCACATGAATATTCATGTTGACCCCAGGGCTAAAGAAAGCATCTTTCATGGCGTTTCCCTCCCTCTCTAATGGTCCATGCCATTGACATGATTTGTGTCTGGTAGTTTTTTTTAGAGCCACTCTTTATGAACAATTGTATGAAATAAATATGATATGGCCTAGCAGTGGATTGCTGTAGTACACAACACACAGCGACTCTGTGAAGGCTAAACTTTGTGAATAACATTCTGAAAGAAGGTTTGCATTTGGCACGATCCATGGCAGTTATGGATCACTTGGTTGAGTAAGTAGACTTGTGTCGGAGGCCCTTCCGCCCTGGGTGTTTGCGTTCTGTGTTAAATTGCTACTGCAGACAGAAACCGTCTGAAGGAGCGAGAGAAGAGAGAATAGGGAGGAGGAATAACAGCAGGAACTGTTGATCAGACAATGTCTAGAACATTTCCAGTCTGCATTTCCGCCCCCCCCCGTATCTAACAATATTATCAGGGTTGCTCTGTTTATGACTTTTCCTTTGGGGGTTCCATTTACTATTTGACTTGTGACATGTTGATGAAATGTTTTTGTGTACATTTAATTGATTTTCTAAATAAGAATGACATCTTATTTATATAGAACGACATTTTATTTATATAGAATCAGTCTATGCAATGAATCATTCTTCCCAGTATCTATTAGTCATGTGTGGTAGTAAGAATTTCAGAAAGACGACTTGCCTTGCAGTTTGAAGTAGTACTTTGATACAAAGCAGAGAGATGGAGACGACGTTTAGTGGGAATCAGAACATATTAAAAAAAAAAAATCTTTTTCCAACTCTTCACGACCTCTGTTTTTTCTCTGAGCGTGGCTGTTTTTCCAGTTCCCTCGATGAATCATTGTTTGAGGTTCCCTGGACGTGTGATAATAATCAGAGACAGGCTTTGTTTACAGATTAAAATAAGACAGTGAAGGGTGTCGTGGAAGTCACACATGGGATTTGTTAAGGAGCCAGAGAACTCACATACACGACTTCTTGAGCTACTTGTGTTGTACGTCTACCAGACACATCCAGTTGCCCTTTGAAGACTTGTCTGACAAACGCTGTAATGTGAGCTAGTTCTGCAGCTCAGGTCTAGAGGCTGGAATCTGCCCTGCAGGGCTCCTCTACAGCTGTAATCTATAACTGAAACATCTACTTACAGTATATATCGCCTCAAGACTCAGGTTATGTTTAATGGAAATGTTTATGTTGCGTGCACCATTATTTGTGGTTAAATAATTTATTTTGGCTCTGTGTACAGAATATATATATATATTTAGAAGATATGTAGAAGATATATTTAAGCATATTATGCTTTTAGAGGGCATTGTGCACTTGTTGACACAATAGCGTTCCCTTTCACTGGTTATGATATTTATGTTTGAGGTATGTATCCCTTAACCCCAGAAAAACAACATCCCACCATAGAAGTCTTTCTGGTCCTTCTCCCCAAGCAGGACGTTAGGATGTTCCCTGAGAAAAAGCTCTCATTAGCTGAGAATCACTCCCCTTTCGTTATGACTCCTGGCTCTCTGTTCAGAGGCATCAGGCCTGCCCAGCATTACAGTATTGTCTGCATCCACTGCTGCCTCATACGTGGTTATGAAACCATATTGTAAAATGTTTAAAAAAAAATAAGAACAACGCAACTGAAGTATTTATTTTTTTTATAATTTATAATGGAAAAATAATAATTTGCAGCATGTTGCAAAAACTATGTGTTTAAAGCGGTTTTAATTGGGCCCTAATTGAATTAGATTCTCAGCCACTCAACACAGAGAGAGAGAGAGAGAGAGAGAGAGAGAGTGAAAGAGACTGCAGACTAAGTGGACATGGAGGGCATGACAGAATCACAGAAATTAGCTTTTTGATTGGCATACGCTGTCTGTGGCTGTTGCTTGATCTACTGGTGGCTTTTTGAACTGGGAATAGGTCAAAGGCTTTTTCAAAAAAAAAATTCAAATGCACTCTTTTGGTTGCTGTTTTCAGATTCAAGGCCACCAGGGATATACTTGGCGGAGAGTCACCACTAATTAAGAATGGTATTAGGGTATTAGGTCACAAGTTCTGAGCCTAATGAAATCACAATAGAAGCATTTGTTGGACAGCTTGTTCAGTGAGTGGGTTTTTAAGTTCAGTGTTAGATGCTGGGGCTAATTGCTTTATAAGGTTTCCCTCAGGACATTGGTTAGTGTCAGAACCTGCATGGTATAAGTTAGTCTACAGCAGATCTGGGGATGGGAAGCACAACTATGCCAATTTGCTAAATAAGACGCATTTATTAAACATTTTAAGCATGCAATCTACTCAATTACACTCCACCTCTGGAAGTTTCACTTCTCATTACACAGAGATCCTACAGTACACTATGTTGTTATGCTAATTAAAATGATTGGCCTTAATAATTTTTATTTCACAGAATTTTATTTCATAAAAGTGTATTTCTTTATGTTAATGGAGGGGGTCAGCAATTCAGCTGAGCCCCCCCCCCCTCTGCAATAGACAGCTGGGGGAAACCCTGCTTTAGATGATGTAAGGCAGTGAGTTTGGCAATAGTTTACATGAACTCCAGTCTATAGCAAGAGATAAAAAGATCTTAAGAGCTTCAAAATAGCTATATGGCACGTTCAGAACTATTCTGAGTTATCTTGCTGTCCAAAGAATGCTAGTACCTGCTACATATACAGGGTTCCTTAAGCCTTAAAAATAGGGTGGAGAAGGGATTAGCCCCATGTTTAAGTTGCCCCATATGGTGGTACTTATGGGGTATATACAGTGTGTTGATGTAACAGATCACATCCCAAGTCCCACTTAATAATTGATGGCTCCTTAAATGCTGCTCAGTCATCAGCTGCTTGTTTCCATTTCTCAAGCCCTGTTATATGTCAACTAGCTCGATAAAATGTATTTTTGTGTCATTTACAAAATGGAGCTCCCTCACGAGGACACCTCAGTTATCTGCAGATAGGTTATGAGAGCCGGGCCCAAAAATACCTAAGTGTGGTTGTTGACCAGCGGGCCTGTTTAGAAAGCTCTGACTCTGCACATCCTGCAGGATTGGGGGAGTCATGAACGCAGTGGGCTTCCTCCACCTCCAGCCAACGTGGCATCTGCTACCCCAGCAGAGACCAGGAACAGCGGTATCGACAAGCCCAAGCAAACATGTCAACATTCATCATAGGAAGCAGGCAGGCATGGCCGACTATGGCAAAGGAATGACAAAGACAGGTCAATGTCTTACTGCCATAGAAAGTATGCTCCATAGTCTAGAGATCAAGATAAAGTGTTAAGCAAGTGAGAGGTCTGAGGTCTGAGGTCTTTGCCTAACCGGCTGCCATGCTGAGGGAGTTTGTCAGAGGAAAAGGAGGCTTCGTTTATTCCTTCATAGAGGTGAAGATTGGAGTTATCTTAGGCTAGGCACACACTATAGGATCTTTCTTGTCAGTTTAGAGCTGATTTGCCCCTTCCGACAATCAGGGGAGGCATTCCTGTTTCAGGCTGGTTGGAACCGATTATCTGTCCAGATTATCCTGTAGTCTGAGGTGTTTACAGATTCGATTGGAAGCCTCCTGATCTACTCGCAAGCCAGTCAGGGCCGCCCCGATAATATCGAACATGTTGAATATTTACGACTTAAAATCCTCTAGCGCAGGGGACGGCAACAGGTGGCCCGCGGGCCGAAACTGGCCCACCAGCAATATCTTTCGGCCCCCCAGATTATTTTATAATTCTTAAAAAGATTTTTTTTAATTTACTACTATGAAAGTCACCAATATAATGTCCAAATAAAGAATTATATCAAGTTATATTTTCATTTAGGCCTATGAGGGTGGATGACGGCTGTGTTTCCCTAAAAAGTGCTGAAACGGTTAGTAGGCCTATAGCTGTGGACAGTGCCTGGTGCTGAAAACGAAATTCTAATAATAATATTAATAATAATAATAATAACATTGTCTTCGTGAAATA
>OMKK01063922.1:1560-14060 GCA_900302305.1 Polymixia japonica
TATCCCGCCATTTTTGTATGTCACTCTGCTGGTTAGGTTACGTCCTAGTGCCAATGGTCATTAAACCTGGCCGAAGCTAAAACTGAATGAATTAATGTCTGATTTACTTGAAAAAAAAAAAGAATCCATGTTTTGTTTTCAAGTTTGGATTTGGCCCTTAAAGAATAAGCTGTTTCACAATTACGTGGAAAACAATGGATTGTTCTATGGTTTTAAAGTTGTTTTTTGTTTTTTTTGTTTTTTGTCAGGGTTACTGAATGTAGGAGGTGAGCATTTTATCATTTTTAGATTAAAAAACTAAAACTAACAATGGAGTTTTAGTCAGGTTCATTAGAGGAATCAGAGGCCTTTAGATTAATCCCCATCCAAGTCCATTTGGAAACTTCAGAAAACACACTTGCAGTTAGTAAAGTCACTACCATGGCTGGTACAGCCTCACATTTTTACCAACAAGTTAGGTTTCTAGGACAGAATAGGACCTCCAAACAATGATTGGTTACCTGGCAAATTGTCTGGTAGTATGGACAAATGCATCAGCCTCAGCTAAAAATGTTTGTTTCCCATACTGGAGTCGACCCGATCGTTTAAGTTTGGTTGTTATACATCAACCAAAACAACTTCAACTTGGTGTTTAGATAATGACATTTGAAAACATCACACATCTGAAAAGCTAAAACAGACTTTAACAGGGGGGATTTTTGCAGTGACTCATAGTCTTACTTCTGTTACTTGTTGATTTCAGTGACTATGCACTAGAGTTTTGGGTATTTATGCAATTCCACCTTTAATACCATTGGTTGGTAGGATTTATACATGAGGTGGAATTGAGGGGTTATCTATGCACCATTAATAGATGTGCTCGTTACACCAATATGTATATAACTTGACATGCTTACATCAAAGAATGTAGAACTTACAAGGTGCTCTCTTTCAACCTGGTGCTTGTCTGCCTAGCTGGAAACTAAGGCCCAAACCTCATCATTTAACCTAACACTATCAAATATAAGTCAGGACTCTTACACATGTCTGAAAAGTATGTAGAATTAATTAGATCATTTCCAGGTCTTGAAACATTTGGAATTGAACAAAAAGCCTGCAAGTTTAAGGGTTGTGTGTATTGTGTGTATATTTTTCCCGGTCCGGTTCCTGTACCGCAACATATTTTATGTTCTAGACTGTAATCTCTCGTTTTGTGGTATTTGTTACAAACGATGATCTTCTGCTATATGTTATGGCCTAGATGACAGTCAGCCACTATCGACATACATTTTGAACTCTGACCCAATCCAGTCAAGAATGAGGCATAAGTATGACTTTTGAAATAGAAAATGTGTAGGAACTCAAGCTAATGCCAGTGATCAAAAAGAAGGATGGCACCAATAGGACTGTAGTTTTTAATTATCAATACTAAATGTCTTCAAATAGGTTGTTTGGAATCATCAGATCACACGCTGTGCAACAAATCAATGTTTTGCGTGACCGAACCCCAGTTGTAACGCACTGAGCTAAATTCAAGACATGCATCATAACATGCACCAAGCCTGTCCCCTTGACGTTGCGTTGTTTTTAATTTGTCTTGGAAATTTGACTGGAATCCCTCCCTGGAGCCGCTCTCCTGTCTCACTCCATTTGAGACGCTGACTTGATGCTGTAAACATTCCATTCAATTGGATTTTGTATCTGTCTTTGGATCTCATCCTATATGTTCTGTTGCCAATTGAACGTGTGTTATTAATTGCTATGTTCTCTTTACTAAGTTGTCCTTTTGTTTAGATAGGCTGTTGTTTTTGTGGGGTTCTTTTGTTTTCTTTTTTTTTTTTTAACAACACAGATTGGCCACGACTGAATCATTCTAAATGAAACGGTCTGTTTTGCATGTCTGGCTGTTCACTCTGCTTTGGACATCAAATTCATATCTGGGTAGAAAACTATTTTCATGGTGACCACAGTGGGGAAACTATGTCATGCTTTATTTGTGAAGCTTGTTTTCTTTGTTGCTTTTTTTTAAATCAAGGGTTGGGCGTTTCATTTTACAAACCTTCAGCCTAACCTGAAAGTTGTTTTATCAGAGAGATGTTATGTTTAACAGTCATGGTTGATATTGGTCGGAGAAACGCTTTGCCCCATAATATGTACATTGTATTGCAGCACTGCTGTTTTTTTTGGGTGGGATATGAGATGAATGATATGAAGCACTTGCTGTTCTGTACTGTCCGAATCAATGATGAGGAAGATTTTGTTTCCATTTTAAAAAGCTCTTTGCTGTGACCTCAACTGAACAGCTGTGTTTCTTCTTCTTCTTCTTCTTCTTCTTCTTCTTCTTCTGCTTTTCTTTTCTTTTCAACGTCTCTCTCTCCTTTTATCCTATTTCCCACTTTCGACGACAAGCGTTTTTATATTTGTTTTTGTGTTTTTGTTTTTCGTCAGTCCAGGTCGATGAAAAGCTGTTATATTTTGTTTATAAAAACTTGGGTAAACAGGCCTTTGTAAAGACGAAAAAAAAAAAACCAATAAAATTTGTACTTTTTTTTACAACGCTGGTGTAACCCGAGTCTTGTATTTTCCACGTGTCAGTTTTGTACAGATCAAATTATTCCTGTATGCCTGTTTACATCAGTTATAACCGACATAACCATTGTTGTCCACTAGGTGATGATGCTGAGCAACTCCAATTTAGCAGCATGTGAAGGACAGTATTTGCGGCCTCGGCTTGCATTTCAAATGTATGACAAACACCGGTGTCACAAAGGTCTGCTGTTAAGATCCTAGAGGTTTTGGTGACAAATCCAGATTCATGCGATGGTGGAAGCTCATTCAAGCTGTCATAAAGCATTTTAGAAATTGGGTAGATTTCATTTTAGGACATTCAGTACATACAATGTTAAAGACTTAATACACTGGCATTGGTTTATAATTTAATTTAAAAACTGCACAATTGACCAACTTTTGCCTCACCAAAACGTATACACTTCTGGAAGCTCTAACAATAGGACTAATAGGAATTTTATTGAATCTGCTCCAATCCAACAGGGCCAGACAAGCTCTTCCTGGTTCCTGATTTTTTTGGGGGGTATTTTTTTTAAACCCCTGATTGGGTCAGGCAACTGGTCTGACACAAAATGCCTGACATGGGTGCAGTTGCTGCGGCCCCACCTCCGCTGGCATGCCCTTTGACCTTCTGTCAGAGTGGTATATATAGCATGAGAGACTAGGGAAAGGCCTCTGGCAGCCAAAATGAAGTCTCTGGTCTTGGTGTGCTGCTTGGTCTCTCTGCTGGCCCTAGCTGCTGCAGGTATGAATGAGGGCAATTACTTTTGGTGAAAGTATGATGGATTCTGATGTGTATTTGCATTTGGTTTACCAAGAGACTAATTCAACTGATTGTCACGTATGGAAGTAGTGTTATGAAATGGGAAGGCTGATGCGCTGTGGTTAACTATTCATTTAGTCCAAGAGGGGGCTACATATGCTGCTCTATCAAAGTATCACTTCAACGCTGCGATTCTCTGACCGGGACTTGGTTTGAGTGTGCTAATGTTGATGTTCCAGGTCAGTCAGATGTGTAAGGTTAAGGTTGCCATGAGTGATACTCCTATTTGATGCAGATAATTATACAACTAAACGATTTCCTCATTTGTTACCACTGGATTGTGTTTGCATTCTTCAGACCTGCCTTCAGCTGCCTTTGTTGGCCTTTGCGTTAATTTGAGCAGAGCAGAGACCGTCGTGCAAAGATGGTCGTTTGTGTCGAGGGTACAAGAGAACAGAGCCCTTCTGTCTTTGAATTGTGGCGTGTTTTGCTCAGTTTGCACTGGATTGAAGTATGTTAACAAAGCCGGATATCCACCGCAGTACATGTGAACTCAACTGACCGTATTCGACAGTGTATGCTGCATTGTTGCAGAGTGTGGTTTTGTGGCTGTAAGTGGAGATGTCGGTGTTTAAGTGTGACACCAGCTGATGGAAACTGTCCTGTCAACTTATTATTACTGCCTGGGGGAAAAGCCCAGAGTGACAGGAGTCCCGGAGCCAACAGATCAGATGGATCACTGATAGGAGTGACTTGGACTCAATGCAAAGAGTCACATTCTCTACCCCAGCCAAGGGAAAGCTGGCTGAAACTAACTTGTTTTCCCAAATGGTTCTACTTTGGAGACGGCCTTTTCAAAGCCGTTGCATGCCTATAACTTCGGGATTCAGCATTCAGTGAGGATTTAGGCATTTTGCAAATGCACAACACAATAGCAGGCAGTCCTAGTATTATAGAGACTAACCCATCCTGGCGGAATGAATGTGTTCATTTTGAAACGCCTAACAATCAAATAAACAATAGCCGTGGCATCGTTGATGCATAATAAAACTGTGGAAGTAGACCCATCAAGAGCTTTCACTTTTTTGGATTGCAAACCTTCTTTGGTTACTGCTTGTAGTTTGACAATTTTGGCTTGCTTGATTCAAGTTGGCTGGCAGAGGATACCCTTGCCTGTCCTTGCACTGGTTCAGTCTGGACCCTAAAGGCTTCCGTAGTAAGGTGTTAGGCCTAAGTCCGTGTGTAGTAACCAGATACTATGGAGACTATGGATGCTATGGCCATGGACTGACACTCATCCCTTCAATACTCACAGGAATGCAGCATCTTTATCACACACACACGTATGTACACAACACAAACACATTCACATACAGATTTGCTCAGATGTACACATATATATCACATATGCGCAAATATAAATTAAATCACAAACGCGCCATATGGACAGCCACTCACATACACAGGTCACAACAGAACTATGTTTACAGCATAGATAATTGCGTTAATTGCATAGATAATTGCATTATTGCATTATAATAATTAATGTCTTAATAAAGTTTCACTGCTCTCGCCAATTTATCCGTGCCAAGCTGCTAATCTGCCATTCCAGCTGGCCAGCTAGCTAGGCAGCCAGGCAGCAGGGTCCATGTCCAGGGGATGTGTATACGTATATGTATATACTTATATATATACGTGTATATAAGTATTTGTGTGTGTGTGTGTGCATGTGTGTATGTCTCAGAGAGTGACAGTGAGAGAATAAAGGGGTGGGTGGCAGCGTAGAGGCTGAATAGCATCTTAGCGAATATGTCAGTATTTTTTTAGTTTGATCCCAGGATGGTTAAAGTATAGTTATTACATATATAATCTATGAACTGAATCCCAGTTTTACCTAATTTTGCAACGGAATCTCTAGTTTACCAGTGCAAAATGTATTCGCCATTTTCTGCATTGCCTGCAACTTAATTGACAGCCATAACTTGAACGTTCATTGGTACTTTGGGGTCGCAGGGCGGGCCCAGGTCAGCCCATTGACTCCACACACACACACACACACACACACCCTGACAAGCTCTGACTGCAACAAGCAAGAGACAGGGACGCACCAATGCTCCACAGTGCCATTTTAACTACAAGTGGCTGAAATTATACAAGAATCCTGTAGAGCATCTTTAAGGTCACACCTTTGCTCATCGTTCATCTAATTCAAAAGCAGACCTTTCACTTGGTTTGACGCATACACCAAGCAGACACCAGCAACATGTCACCAACACCACTTTTCGACATGATTGATTGAATGAGTGTGATCAGTGAGTGTGTGTCGTGCTCAGCCCATATGGGCTTACAAGACACATCCATACATCACCTTGCAATTTTTCTACAACAAAAATATTCTTAAACAAGCTTAAGCATTGCGCACATATGTTGTCATTTACCCAGGCTTTACTGGTAAAGTGTGCTACATAAAATAAACCTTTTCTAAAGGATAACTCAAGGCTTTCATAATCCTCTAACCAAAATAATAATCACAGGTAATTCTGCTACAAAGCACCGTTTTTATTTAGTTTTATTTTAATTTCTTATCAAATCACACAAAAGACAAATTCTGTCCCCTTTTGGTGTACCACTGCCCTGTTTCTATAGCAACTGGTAATGTAACTAATCTAACCGTGAACCTCGCAGGTGTGTACTAAATGTCAACATACCCTCTTTCTTTAAAGATCAGCAATAATTTCTTGATATGCAGGATATTGATATCGATTAATTAAATACTTATTCAGAAGTAAGTACACTGCGCGCTGTTGCAGAGAACGTGTGCAATAGCGCAGTACAGCTGGATCACAGGGAAGGGTGTAGAGTCAGTCTTCCTGAAAATAGGAGTGGAATCATCCCACCTTCTTTTCACCCCTGCTCATTGTGGGACTATTTCTGTCTCTGAGAGGAACCCGGGAGCACCAACCAGGACCCGGGCACCTGTCCCTCTCTATCCCTACTACCGTATGCTCTGTCCAGGCTTAGCCGCAGCCAAAACAGGGCCCCGAGGGCTGGAGACTTACTGGACGAGCACATTAGGTAATGTAATAGCCTTTCGGAAAAAAAAGGTTGTACATGCGTGATAATACCTCCTGCAAACCTCAAAGTGGAAAAGCATCACGACTGTGTTTCAGAGTTATTTTGCTTCTGGGTCTTGTTGGCATATCACTGTATACAGATGGATGAGTAGGTTCTTCGTTTACTTAATTCCAGAGGGAAATTCAAGTGTCCCATTCACAACACAGCTGAGAAAAATATGCAACATAACAAAACACTGTAATATTGCTAATAAAAAAGTTTAAATGTAATCTCTACCAAAACAATTCATTATTTAAGGAAACCTTTTGGGTATTTTGTTGGGTCATACCAGTAGTTAACAAGTTTGAGGGACTGAGTCATTTGCTCCTTCCTCGTCTAAAACATTCCCTCTTTACCACCTGACCTCAGTAAGAATGCTCTTAGAGAACTCTTCTCATTTTCTTTACTACGTTAACTCTAATTTAATTTGGCTAGCTGTGCCACCAATAGCAGAAAACATTCCCTTGGCTATATTTATAATATAGCAATCTTGAGGTATGCACTAAAGAGTACAGCCACAAGGATAAATCATTATATTATACTGAACTGGCTTTTGTATTTGCTATCTTCTTAATGACTAAAGAGGCAGGCATTTCACTGAAATCTGTGATGTAGAAATGTTTTACTATAGACATTTCATTTTGCATGCAGAGATGACGGGATGGGAGTTTATCCAGGCAATGAATTCTTTAAACAAGACTAGGTCAAAACCTAGTATATGGCTAGACCGTGTATGGTCAATGTGCGAAATTGTGGCCAAAATCGTTGTTGCTAGAGGGCTTTTAATTTGAAATGGATACATCAGCCAATGGGGAAACTCTAACACTTGGCCGACCAATGGTGTAACTTCATCACTCAGTCAGTGAGTCAGTGAGTGACTCAGTGACGGACAGACATTTGCGTTTATAGGAATCAGAAAACGTTTACCAGATGTTAAACATAATGTAAATAAACAAATGGTCTTATGTGACGGACCCTGTTACGTAATGTTAGTTAACCCTGGTAACCCAACATCCCAGACGCACTTGAGGTTCTTGGCTGCATCCGCCGTTCATGTTACAGCGCAGACGATGTTTTAGCACTATGTCTTTGGACAACGTCCAACCCTCACAGCGAACATTTATCCTCCGCGGCCCTATCAGAACAGCCTCCAATCACCTCATCACTTTACCCTTCGCTAATCCCCAATCTCATTTGTTTCACTCAATTAGGGACACCTGCAGTACACTTAAATCTGGCCGAGCCACGTTTTATGAGCAAGGTCCACGAGCCTTAGGCTGCGCCGAAGACCAAGAGTTAGAGAAGCGTTGCTTATAAGGGGCTGTGATGTCGACCACTGTCTTCCAATAGCGAGACAGTGCAGGATAGGTATGTTAAAGTGCTTCTTACTCACCTAGAGCGGCTTCTTTGCTTTGAGTTATTATTGCCGACCTAGAAACAGAACATGGGCACAAGGTGTCCTAAAAATAACATTCACATAACAAACTTGTGAAAACGGTTGATAGACCAAAATGTTGACACAATAAATTGATACAGAACTTTCTTCTTTCTCCTTCATCAATCTTGTATCCATGTTGACTGTGTGTGCAGAACGTACTTTTTTTTTATGTCTTGCATGATTTAAACTTAGGGTCAGCACTGGTCCCAGCACCACCCTGGGAGCAAAAGCAATGAGATTTGCGTGTTGTCTTTGTGGATTTCCTAATTTGACATTAACCTGTCCAGTCTTTGCTTGAAGGAAAAGGATCAAGAATGAGAATAGAGCGAGGGCCTCCTTCAGCCTATTGGTACACACTGATGTTGACCAGTGATGCCTTCCACTTTGTCCAGGAAGTGCTCTGCTGCCCAAGCCATGGAAATCCTCTACTTTAAGTGGCACGGTATGACCAGGTTCATATTACAATACACGGTGTCCTGCCATGACGAACTCCATACCATGGCCTTTTACTAGGCTGGCTTTGGAGTAAGCCTATCTGACTTTCAGAGGTGGTGATACAAAAGGCAGGCAAAGGGCTGGACAGGCAGAACAATATCGCGGGGAAAACACACGTAAAACACATTTGATCCAAATTGACCTTCACATAATTTGCGCGCGCGTGACAGACAATGGGTCACTTCAGGAAATGTGCCTGATGTTTTCTGGTCGCTAAGGCTGAGAATCTCCCCCCCCGGGAGGTGACAAAACGGACATAGCTTCCAGACACAGAGGTGACGATCGACATCATGAGCGCTAAATTGTTTGGAGAGTGAATCAGGCCCCCAGAATAGGATAACGTGGCCGTAATAGAGGATGATGGAGAGGGAAAGTACACGGAGTCCTAGCTAGCACCGGGGGAACAAGACCTGATCTTGCCTCGAGGTCTTAGCTCCGAAGCTTTGCAGAAGCGTTTTGGGAGTCCGTATTTAAAAGTGACATTAGCCGGTTAGCTGCATCATCCTTTGCCCGAGCTAAATCAGGATACCTTGGCTTCTGCATCTTCTAATGACTATTATGACCGAGCCGTCGAATGACTACATTGGATTCTGCCTTAGCAGCAGCTTCTTGGCGCTCGTGATGAACAATTAGCCCGGTGCCACCAAGCTTCTCCATCACCTGCTTGTGTAGGTGCGAAAAGGCACGACAGCTGCCTATAGCTAGCATTTGGCCCTTGTAACATGAACCGCGGACGTACATTTAACCGCCTTATACCACATTATGTCCCGCTATGCGTTCGGCGGTCTTCAGACATTGCTCTCCAGTTTGTAAGTTGTGTCACAGGCGGCTATAATTAAATAGAGAGAGAGAGGTCACGGCCTTGTGTTCTTTGTACACCGTGGTCCGTAAGGTTCGAATACTGTATCTTATGTATGCGGAAGGCGGCGTAGCAGAGAGGGAGTCCCCTGTTTCAGATTCGGTTGTTTTGAAGTCATGGCAACTGTAAACAAAATCTTTCAGCGATGATGATGTCTGTTTACCTGGCCGCGCTCTGGGGTATGTGTGCGAAAGGCTCATAAATGTCTGTTACTGCTCTGCGTCGGGATCCGCTGCTCTTTCGCTGACCTCAGAAAAAAGAATGAAACCATCTGTGGTTTTGTTTTCGAGACGAGCTTTTGGCTTTGAACCTGATCAAAGTCTACTGTTTATATCCCTTTTTGAAGAGGCAGACTATAAATCAGAATCACTGGACTCACCAAGTACAACAAATGCTGAGGAATTTTTATGAACACATTAATGTAGAGACATGACTTAAACAGTATCACAGTACACACTTGCTCTGGGAACAGGACCTCACATACAGTATACAGATACAGTGAAGTGAGGACAGACTGTACATGTCACCTTACATATATATATAGGCCTACATTTGACATGGGTTTACATGTCGCTGGGCACTGCATACACAAAAAGATCGTTGGCCTGAAACCTGAAGACAAGCAGGCTGGTGGTGTTTGCAGAGTAAACGTAAACCCACTTCCAGGTGTGTTTTGGGGTCTGTAAAAAAAACAAAAAAAAACAGTAATGTAATAGTTTTGACTCTCTTCAAGAATGCATGGCATTTTCGGGACACTTCCTTTTAACTGAGTAATATCTGGCGCGGTGAGACTTCAAGCCATGCAACCACACCGCTGTCCTCCTTTTGATCTGGCTGAGTCTACAGAAATGTAAACTGTACTGTCCTCCTTGTTCAACTCAAATACCGCATGCCTAAGCATCGCCTTTCAAGGAGCTGAAATATGAGTCTCGAATCTTGAGAAGTTGTTGAACATTTTGATCCGCTCTCGTCTTGCAGACCAGTTTGTGTTCTGGTCAAGTGTTGATACAAAGATATTATGGCTGGTCTGCGAATGTCTAGTATAGAGAATATTCTACAATGGGTAGTTTAAGCCAAGCAATCTGATTGGTAAAAGACAAACTCCAGCCGTGCTGATAATTTCCGTAAACCACAGCTGGCCACACTTCATTGCTTGCTTGCTTTTGGTAACCAGAGCGATTTTTCTTCTTCTTTGGTCACTTCTGTGCGTTTCATCTCGTACTAAAAGACCTTCTGTATTCTAAATATACTTTGCCTGTGATCTGATGTTATATCTATTTCGAAAGTCTGTCAGTGTTCTGATCAGGGCTGAGTTGTACATCTTTACGATAATATCATATTCATGTTATTGTAAAACAGTGCTGATCAGAGACAATGACAATTTTTAAGTTAAGATGCTTTTTGGAAAGCCGACACCAGATAATACAGTAAATGAAAAAAGCCAACATTCACTCTCCTCTCCTCTCCTCTCCTCTCCTCTCCTCTCCTCTTCTCTCCCCTCCTTTCCTCTCCTCTCCTTTCTTCTCAGACCTACTGGCAGAGGGCTCCATCCAAGATGAGGAGCCTCTGATGCGTCTGCAGCTTCAGCAGCCCGAGGGTGACCTGTTCTCCTGCGGATGCGACCCCACGGAGGAGCATGCAAGCCAGGGCTCCTCAAACGACACCCCGGCCCCGGAGAGGCCGCTGTGCCAGCCCTGCAAGCCCCCGTCGGCTCTGGGCGCCGCTGATGAAGACGAACCTGCTTCCGCAGAGGAGGAGGCGGCACCAGCTGAGGAAGACGTTCCTGTTGAAGCGGTAACTAGCGATGAGGAAGAAGAAGAAGGAGAGGAGGAAGAGGCGGCTTCCCAGGAGGAGGTGGTAGAAGAGGAGGAGGAAGGGGAGGAGTTGACATCCGAAGAAGAGTCTGAGGCAGAGTCTGCGGAAGAGCCTGAAACGGAGGAGCAAAGTCTCCAGGAAGAAGAAACCGCAGAGGAAGCTGAATCATCTGAGGAGGAAGTGGTCACTGAAGCTGAGGAAGAGCCTGCTGGCATTGAGGAGGAAACTGTAGAGGAAGAGGAAACGGCAGGGGAAGAAGTGGCCCAGGAGGAAGAGGAAGTAAATGAACCTCAGGAAGTTGATGCAGTAGAGGAAGAGGAGGCAGAAGAAGAACCTGCTGTTGAAAATGCAGTAGAGGAAACTATGGAGGAACCAGTTCCTGAAGAAACAGAGGAGGCCGAAGCGGTTGAGGCAGGAGCTGAGGAGGAGGTAGCAGAGGAGGAGGTTATTGAGGCCGCTGTGAAGGAAGAGGTTGCCCCAGAGGAAGCTGTGGAGGAGGAAGCTGCTGCTGTTGAGGACACAGCTGAGGAGGAGGTAGCGGAGGAGGTGGTTATTGAGGCCGTTGTGAAGGAAGAGGTCATCCCAGAGGAAGCCCTGGAGGAGGAAGCTGCTGCTGTCGAGGACACAGCTGAGGAGGAGGTCATCGAGGCCAAACCAGAGGTGGCTCCTGAACCAGAAGCTGAACCTGTGGAGGTTCCTGAAGCAGACCCAGAATCTGAACCTGTTGAACCAGAACTAGAGGTGATTCCAGAGCCTGAGCCAGAAGTGGTCGCAGAACCCGAGACAGAGTCCGAGGTCATTTCAGAGCCAGAGGGAGAGAACGAGGTGATTCCAGAACCAGAGGTGGTCCCAGAATTTGAGCCTGAGCCTGTTGTGGAGGAGGCCACTCCAGAACCCGTGGTGTCTATAGAAGATGTCGCTCCTGCAGCGGAAGAGGCTGCCGTTGTTGTAGAGGAGGCAGCAGTGGAGGAGGTCTCAGTGGAGGAGGTCACAGTGGAGGAGGTCACAGTGGAGGAGGTCACAGTGGAGGAGGTCACAGTGGAGGAGGTGGCTGCAAAGGAGCCAACTGAGACTCCAGCCAAAGGTACAAAAAGAAAAACCTCAGCCAGGTTACACGATGTTACAATATGTCTTATGAGTATTCATCTATATCTTATGGTCAGCTTTGTAACTAGAGCAATGATAATTCTCTAAGATAGTCTACGTTGCTAGAAGCAGTTGGGGTCCTGTTACAGTACAGTATATCTTTTTCCATCCTGGGCTCTTCAAAGATGAGCCTGAGAGACTGAAAGGAATCGGGGCTTCTGTAATCAAGCAGGCTCTAACACATCCCATTATATGTGTTCTGACCTGCTATAAAAGATGTTGGATGAGTCTTAAAGTGTGTCTCATTACTTAACTGTCATCCAACGTCATTACTTCTTTGATTAGCCCCGTGTGAGAGTGTTTGTTTAATCAGTTTTGAGGGT